>CM040977.1:29466651-29486098 GCA_022985145.1 Pangasius djambal
AAAATTTGAGTATTTTTCTATGTTATGTTCATGTTTATGTTCATAAACTTTTTATTTAATAAAATATGTTTTCATAGTTTGTGTTGTCCCTTATTATCAATGCAAAATGGTCACTAACTAAAGAGGATTTATGCTGATATTGCCCAAAAACCCTATTTTGTTCAGGCGTTTCCAAACTTTTGGAGGGCAGTGTATACTCAAATGAATGGAAGCAAGGACAGATTTTTACAATTTGTTGTACCTTCCTATTAAAAGCACGACATTTTAATAAAATGTATAACACTAATTCACACTGAGAAGTGTACAAAGAATAGGCGGGTGCTCACAGTCATCACTGTGCATGGCTTATAATATGGCTTAAAATGGAACGCAATAGTTCTCATTATCACTTTCACTGTAATGGCTATAAACAGTCATTCCCTCACCAGCCTCTCTTTTTTCTTTCTCTTGAAGCTAATAACAGCGGGGAAATGCAGCTTGATACATAATCGACAAACTGTTAAGCACAAAGTCCTCTGTCCTGAAGATTTTCCCATGTTGGAAAACTTAAGCGCCGACACTGACGTCTTCTTTTATAAATGTCTCATTACGGAAAGCCTCATCAGAGCAGCATGACTACATTTTCACTGTTAAATGGCAACAGCAGATTTGACCAGAAGAGCAGTCTTCTTTGCCCCCAAATAAAAATGGCATGCGAGTCAACCATCATACGAATCTGGAAGGACTGAAAGTTGTGTATGTGTCTTCACTCTGATATTAAACGACACCCTTCAAAAGGGAAGAGTCCATAATACGGGTGGTGATGTGAACGGCCCTGCAGGTGGCCTCGATCCTGTGTGCCTCATCGAGTTACACCTCAGGTCAAACCATGAATAAGGACTGGAAAAATGATGTTGGGTGTCTGTTTTTCAGTATTCAGGATAAACTCTTTAAAAAGAGACCACGCCATATGAGGCTTTGTAGCTCTGTGGGATAGTGTTGACCCATCACTGAGGTCAATGGTCCAGGGATGTTACTGGTTCTTCATCCAACAGGGTCTGAGTTATATGCTCCATACCCAGAAGAGAAGCCCTATTTCTGTCAACACCAGTGGGCTTGGTAGGTTACTGACGGCAAGCAAGAGTGTCTGACAAACGACTGCTTTCACCCGTCCACAAGCCCCAGGGGCGGGGGTGCAATTCTGATTGGTCAGAGAATTGGTCAGAGGATGCTGGTTAATTTTCAGTAAATTTTCCACCATGGGAGACTTCAGGCAACCAGATGCTGCCAGCTGAAAGTACCAGCGACTGCACAGGTGCACATAATGACCTCCCAACCAACAATGTAACACCCACAATAATCGCTCTGTGTACATATAGAGCAAAGAAGTACTATTATCACCTTGATGTCTTCATCCCACTATTATAAACACACACCTGCCATCAGAGGGGTCACCAAGCATCGAAATTGCTTGTGTGTGCATGGGTCCACATGCAAATGAGATATATTTGGGAATTTTTAAATACATTTTACATTTTTATTGATATAAACTGCAAAAAAGACTGCTGTGATATCCATGTAATGACATCTACTTGGTGAAATGTAAAGTCCTTACCAGTGTAGCTGACGGGCCTCTGCAGGTATTGATGCAGTAGCTGGTTTTCGAGAATGAAAGTGAAGCTGAGTGGAGCGTTTGGTGCAGTGTAAATGCTTTTGATATAATAAAGACCCATCTCATCATTTGTTTGCGTAGACGTCCGTATGTTATCACGGAGGTTCTCGCCATGTTCTCCTTTCCACATCACTTGGGGCTCGGGAAATCCCTCAGTCTCATACTGCACCAGAATGTCAGAGGAGCGCGCAATGATGGTTAACTTCGGCTCTGTGTAGAAAGCTGCAAAAAGAAATAGCACAAGTAGTAATAAAACTAGCACAGTGCTGTGGAATTCTCCATTTTATGAAACAGGCCGGGAGAATGAAAAAGAATTTTTGACCAATTCTTTTTCTGTCAGTAATATATTTTGACATATCTACTTTAAGTTAGTATAAATATACTGGCCACTTTAACCTGTACACCTGCTCATTCATGCAGTTACCTAATCAGCCAGTCATGTGGTAGCAGCATAGTGCATCAAATAATGCAGATACATTACAAGAGCTTCAGCTAGTGTTCATATCAAACATCAGAATTTGATGCTGAATGCTGATCATCTGGGATTTTCATGTACAACAGTCTCTAGTGTTAACACAGAATGGTGGCTGTTTGATGAGATAGGTCAGAGGAGAATGGCCAAACTGGTTTGGGCTGACAGGAAGGCTACAGTAACCTAAACTTAAATAACCACTCTTTACAATCATGCTGAGCAGTAAACCATCTCCAAATGCATTGAACCTTGAGGTGGACGGGCTACAGCAGTAGAAAACCACACTGGGTTGCACTCCTGTCAGCCAAGAACGGGAATGTGAGAGTACATTAGGCACAGGCTCACCTAAAATGGACAGTTGAAGATTGGACAAAAGTGACCTGGTCTTTCACCTATCTTCAACTGTCCAGTTTCGGTGAGTCTGTGCCCACTGTAGCTTCAAATTCCTCCGATGCAAAACAGAAACAGTCTGTAGTTTTCAGAACTTCATATCGTAGAACATGTCAAAATCTGACCACATGAAGGGTTTTCCCAGACCACCACACATAAAATAAATTAGCATAAGAACAGAACTAAGCAAAGCAGGCACTGAACAATAATTAAAGCACTGGTACAGGTTCAAAATCAAGATCATTTGATGATGAAAAGACTCTGTTTACCTCCGTAGTCAAGCTGTAACTCAGCTTTTTCTGTTCCCTGGCTCGTGCTGACGGTGCAGAGGTAGCGCCCTTTATCCTTCACTCCCACATTCTCTATCTTTACTGAAGCATTTCCTTTCCTCAGCTCATTCACAAATAATGCTGTACGGTTCTTGTATGCTGAGTCTTGTGTATCCAGCTGGTCCCGGCCATAATAGAAGCTATGAACCACGCGGTTATCCTCCCGCCGCTGCCATGTCACCACCAAGCTGGAAAGGTCAGTGTTTTGTCCAAAGTCAGGGGAGAACTCGCAGCCCAGAACTACAGAGTGTCCTCGGGCTGCTGTCAAATGCCTTGCTGGTACCGTCACATTTAAGGAGTCTAAGAAGATAGATGTATTATTTTGGGAAAGTATTGGTGTGGTCAAGGAGACTGACCTGGTTTTGTAATCATAAAGAGATTATACTGAAGACTCTGGGATTTTCTTCAGAACAGACACCGAGACCACTGATCATAAAAAAAATATATAACGAAGAAGCGAGGCTGGGGCTGATAACAGTTACAGTTGTATCACTGCATACACTGAAACAGTCCCAAGATTTGATCTCTATTGAGCTTATATTTTTCAGCCTGCTATACTGATCTGGTAAAGTGGTGAAGACCGTGGTAAATACCCATATCCCTCAGAACTGATGAAGCCCCACAAATGAACACTGAAAATTCTTCAATCTCATACCACCAGCCAAGTAGCTATACATCATTCATTAATTCATTCATTTGTTCATCTTTCATAACGCTGGTTACGAGTGTAACCGACAGAGACGGTTAAACATGGTGGAAGGTGGTCATGCACTCGCATATGATACGAGAATCTCGTATTGATTCAGTCACACGTGACCTTGACCACTGATGTATCGGAGTCCATATGAGCTTCCGTTTACATCATGGTCTGTCTCTTTGTCATTCTCGTCCATCTGAGTGACTAGAGACTCTGGAGGTCTTCCACTATTCATAGAACCACGGTTACACCCGTAACCAGCATTCTATTTCATAGTTCCAGACCGCCAGAGACGGTTAAACATGGTGGAAGATGTATACCACCAAGTCACGACAACTGAACTCTAACATTGTCCGTAAATACAGCAGAGCTAACTGAAGGTAGGGAGGCAACATTCAGCCTGTAGAATCTCGTAAATGTGGAAGGTGATCCATGTGGCTGCTGCACATGTGTCTGATAGGGAAACACCACGTAGAGCTGCCCAAGAAGTGGCAACCGCACAAGTGGAATGGCACTTCACGGACGTTGGGACTGGGCAACCACCCAAGCGGTGGGGGTCGGGGGCGATGATGTGTATTAGAAGGATGTGCGGGTGGCCGGAAACGAGAACAAGCCCACCCACCTCCTGACAAGGAGGCGCTAGGATGCGTCGGCTCATATGGACTCCGATACGTCATTGGTCAAGGTCACGTGTGACTGAATCAATATGAGATTCTCGTATCATACGCGTGTGCATGACCACTTTCCACCATGTTTAACCGTCTCTGGCGGTCTGGAACTATGAAATAGAACCACTTTTTCCTGGTCAGTATCCTGCCGATATTTAAATATCAATCAGGTGAAAAAAGAAAACACTTAAGAGTGCACTAACTAGTAGAATAAAAACCTTCAAAGGCCTCATCTGCTTTTACACAGAACAAAAAACAAAGAGCTCATGTTCTGGATGAGAAAAAAAGGACCTTTCTGTGAGCCAAACTCAGGAGAAAAAACTTCTAAAGGATTCCATACAATACCTACGGAAACAAGCCTTCTGTAATACTGCCAGTGAAATAGCTTTGAATAAAGGTCTTTAAAACTCTTAGAAACATTCTTTTACAGCTCTGTAAAACTCATAGATCACCTGATATTCAATCACTGATAACTCAAGCAACACATTACTCTCTCATGCTTGTTTTCACCTTTCACCTGCTTGCCAAATATTTCTGCCTTTTTGGTCAGATTCAGCTCAAGACTGACAGCCTGTTAGTGTCTCTTACATCTATCGAGGATATTTTTTGTACCAAAACAAAATGCACTGTTAAAATTACAATTATCAATTCTACTTTTATTTATCCATGTCAGGTTTCAATGTCAGATTTTTCTATATCAATTTGCCATTTTTCAGTTTTCTGTGAACCATTTTAATGTACTATTTGTTAGTATAATCCTGTTTCTCTTTTCACATTGATGTATTCCATTCATCCTTTTCGATTCCCATTTTCATTTACAAACTGCAAGCCGTGATTCTTAAAGAAAAAGAAACTCTTGGACAGGAAATTTATCCTAGTGTGGCTGATACATATTATAAGATCATCACCAGAAACCTGTTCATCAAAGCATCAAATTAACAATCAGACTCCAAATCAGAGAGAGTGAAGGCAGCACACCAACAAGAACTAAAATTAAAATAAAATGTAAATAATCTGTGCACTTTATATGGTGTTATTTAGCATTATATAAGGAAAACTGAATTTAATGGAATTAATGAATAATGACATTATAAACAGGAAGTAAATTATGCCAATATTTTTCCGCATTTGTAGTTTATAATATCAAACAAATGATCTTATCTGAGACATTTGTGAAAAACCAGATATGGTGTTTCAGACTGTATAAGCCTACTGTATATAATGTTTATTATAACATTTATTAATATTATTATTATAACATTATTATATAATGTTTATGTTGTATGGCCTGTGAAATGTGAAATCCAGGTGAAAGGTTTTCAGTAAGGAAAAGGACAAATTCCTTTCCTTCTGCAAAGTTTAAAATAGGCTGGAAGGAAGAAAACACGAGGTTACATAACAGTCACTGTACTCCAAGAGTATACGAGGCACAGTGCAAGCGCACTTCTGCAAGTGGCGATTTTAAATTTCTGATCATTAGCTGAGATGCACTTGTACCCTTGTGCCCAGTGCCAAATTCCACACGCACGAGCCACAGCCTCTCCAAGCAGAAACAGTACTGATAAATGATATTTCCTACCTGCATATGAACACAGGATGATGAGGATGATGATGAGCAAAGTGCTGTGCAGTAATGCACTGTGATGTCGTACTTCATGCATTACTCTTCCTACTGCACTGCCTCAGCCCGTCGAGAGAAACAGACGACAAAATAGCTGAGGTCAGTCTATAAATACCTGCCTCTTATCCCTCTAGTGGCCCCTCCTCTTCTTCTTTTTTTTTTTTTAACTTGCCCTCTTCGTCTACTTTCAGTACAAATATGAGCACTAGTTCAGCTGCGAATATGCGTCACAGGGATGATTATGGCGAGCCCGCGCGTGCTGCAGTGCTACTGTTGTGCTGTGCTGGTCAGTATGTGACCCCTGATTGGTCAGTAGGTCACCGCGTCGTTTCAGTAGGCTTCAGTGGACAGTAGGTCCGGCTGCAACATGAGCGACAGGGTGATATTAATGCGCGCGTTCTAACGTAGAATAGCTATATATATATATTCTACATAGCTGGAGTCCCGGTTGTAAATGCTGGCTCTTGGTTTTCTTGGTAAAATGACAGGTTGTGCTTATTTGAGAGAGAGAGAGAGAGAGAGAGAGAGAGAGAGAAGCTGGTGAAGGAATGACCACCAGCATGCACTATTTTCACAGAACAGCGCAGACTGTCGCATGTTATTCCTTACTAAAAAACGGTCAGCACTGTTGCCTGGCACCTCCTCCTTTACCCTGTATACACGGAGTCTGCATGTTCTCCTCGTGCTTCAGGGGTTTCCTCTGGGTACTCTGGTGTCCTCCCCCAGTCCAAAGACATGCATTGTCGGCTGATTCCAAATTGTCCGTAGTGTGTAAATGTGTGTGATTGTGTCCTCTGATGGGTTGGCAACCTGTCCAGGGTGTCCCCCATCTTGTGCCCCGAGTTCCCTGGGATAGGATCCAGGTTCCCCGCAACCCTGTGTAGGATAAGCGGTATGGAAAATGGACGGATGTTAATATTTTTAGCAATAAGCAATTCTTCCGCCACACAATGCAGTCTGTTAACAGTAAGACGATTTCTTTGGTTGGTAAGCAACATAACAGACAAAGATTCTATGACCAAAACAATAACAGTCTTACTGATTTCAGTCTAGTGCATTAAAACATACTATTGTGATGCGGTCACAGGTGAGTGTGTAAGGATTGAATCAGATGTTAGAACTGAAATTATGAGTTTGTTTTTTTTTTACCCAATATAACTGTAAAAGATTGAGCAGCCTTTGATCATTGACTGACACCAGACTTTAGGGAAGAGCGAGGTCAGCTGCACATTGGTTATACATTAAAAATACCTGTGCGAAAAAATAACAGACTTTAAAATTTCTTGTTCTGGGTTGAATCTGAGCTAACCCAGTATGTGTTGATTTCAGGAAGTTTGGTTTAGGGCTGTGGACACAGTTATTATGACTACAGCGTGCATGCAGACTGAACAGCCTGGATTTTCTTTTTCAGCAGCACAGAAACAATTTACTGGCAGTGCATTGTCTCTACAAAACAAAAACACCCAGTGTTAAAACAGTCCTGAGACCAAATTAGTCTGGGCGTGTCATGCCTAGACCTCATTCAGTTCCATTTTAACCAGCGCTTCATCCAGTGATCCTCATCAGCCACATCATAGGCACCTTAAACTCGAGCTAGCATCCCACACTGACCTTGTTTTACACTTTATATCTTTTTTTTTTTTTCATTTGCGTGTGTGACTGAAGCTTACATAGTAAACTCCACAGAAATCTCAAAACCACGCTTTCTATACACTCTGCACTTTATTCCAAATCATAACCTATGGAGATGCCATGACCCTGCAACACGAAGATGCATAGCAAAGTGTTTGTACGCTATGATACTCATTTTACACCAGCATGCTGAAATATTCCAGTTATTCACTGTACCACTGTCATGTCATGTCTGTGTTTTGGAATTACAGCTAGCAGATAACTATGGACAAATTAGGCTTAGTAATGAAGGATCAAGAGCTAACATCACTTAGCAATGTGAGCTCTCTATCTTTTTGTTTAAGTAGCCCATTTCCTAACAAAAATAACCCAGGAAAGTGATGAGTAACAAGCGAATGCACTTACTGAATAGGAACTCGCCTTGGCTGAAAGGGCAGTGGATTCTGGGAAAGGATTCTGTTAACTCTCAAACCAGGCTTAGTCCATTAATTATTAAACATTAACGGGTAATATCACTCAAATCCACAACAAAAATAGCCAGAAATGTTCATTCATCTACTCATAACTGATAAATGAATGCTGGAGCTGCCAAAACAGACCAAATCGAAGTGTGGTTTTGCTCTTTCTCCTGCCAGTAGTGATTACAGAAATGCACTTGTGGATTGACTGAGGTCTTCTTGTAATATTTTAACGAGACCTTATGCAACGTGTCCAGTGTGAATCGGGTAACTCAACTTAAAAACGATAGCATCACATCTGTGTATATTTCTGAAATCATGAGAGATGAATACTGAATGCAGTATTAGAACTAACTTGATACCAGTGCTAGCTAATAATCCGAGAGAAAACAATCTGCTAGAAGTAACGTTAATAATTTTATAGATTACCCAAAATTAGGTAACTTAATTGTAATTTATGTACAAGAACTTCAGACTTATTTCCCCCTCAAATAACATTAGCTAGCATACATTTTGTCAGCTAACGTTGGCTATGAAGCCACACTACACATAAAAAAAAAAAAAGGTATTGCCTGCCTAATGTCTAGTTAAACAGAAAATATTCATAAATTATAAAGTTTTTCAAAAAGGAAACCGATTTTCTACTAAGTAGTGTCTCTTCTGTGTTTTTGTTAAATATCTCTTTTTTTTTTAAATATTGGCCCCACACTGTCTTCCACCTTGAAATCTGATATGCTAGCCAACTAGCTTAGCACTGTTCCTTAACAATCATACTAACTGATGGTCAGCTAAACTGTGATCAAACAAAACTAGCCTATTTTGGTTTCATATGAATAAAAATGTTTTTCAATTTACTTTAAAATGACTTTAAAGCGACCGCTAAATATGACTTTTGACAGTTAATTTTTTGGAGATTTGATTCAGCTGCCGTTCTTTTCTAGGTAAGCAGAGGCTGCTACTGGGTGTGTGTAGAGAGAGTCACCACTAGTTGCTGATTGTGAACCCTACGTTCACGTTAGCCCGCAACAAAGCGACAGGCGAGCATTCACTTTCTGGTCGTTATTGTCAAAGATTTTGAAATTTTTCCCCATTCTTTTGGATTTGTTGGTAAAGCAAGAAAATCCAAACCATTTGCTTTACTGATTCCTCAGACCAATCCTACTGAGGGTGTAGTCCGACATTTCTTCAGTTCCCCACCTGCAGTTAGTTCCTATTTACTGTTTGATGGGTAAAGATTCAATAAAAACTTGCACCTATGGTTTCATCTTTTCCTGTGAAATCTGACCTCTCATTAAACATGTACAGAGACATCATGTAGTAAAACCCCCAAGCACACGCCCATGGAACAGGGCTATGTAAGCCTACAACTAACACCACCTCTTCCTATTGGAAATGTGCCCTGGCTGTACTTACATAACTCAGAAGTACACTCACAATGAAAATTTCTCACACCCTGCATGGAAAATGAAACTAGCTGGAAGGAGAGAGAGAAAAGAGAAGTAAACCACATTAGAACACAACAGAGAAAACAATGCTGGAATTTAGTAGATAAGTGAGGCGTGACAACTGTTGTCACAGTGATGAGACTAACTGGAAAGAGAATTGAGAGGAGGCTGAGGGGAATTCAGCAGATTACGAGCATTACAACAGCATAGTGACGTTACAAGGCTTGGCACAAAATCTATAGCACTCAGAAAATTCGCATTTGTTTCTGGAATTTATTTATTACTTGGCATACAAACTTCATGTGAGAACATTTTACACTATAGAAAATACTGTAACTGTACAAAACAACAAAAAATCTTTAAAATGTATTTATAAAATACAGCTGTAATCATGAATCACATAAAATTTTATACCAAGTACCCCACCCCTTAAAAAATAATTCAACATTTAACCAAATAAAAGCTCTAAAAATATATCTCTCTGGTCTTTCCACTCTTGCTAACAGGTGGAAAAACTTTGTGGCAGGAAGATTTTCTGTTCGAGTCTTGGGGGAAGAAAACAGCTGCTGCTGCCAAAGCCAAACAGATGGCTTTTTGGGGAACGTGCTGAAGATAAAAAGAGGATTTTATGGCAGCTTGAGAGGATCTTGGGGCCCACTAGAGGATACTGAAGGCATGAACAGAGGAGGGGAAAGAAAATGAAAAAACACAGAAAATGACTTGTTGGAAAAAAGATTTTACAATTTTTTTTTTCCACACACACACATCCAGTGTACAACATTTAAAAAACAGAATTTTGTGGTTATATCACATTAAACCTACTTTTAGTGGCCACTGGCTTCATCCAGTCAGATACCAGTCAGCAGATCAGATCAGCATCTGCGTGATGGTGGAGAACAAAACAAAAAAAAACAACAAAAAAAAACTTTATTAAAAACACTTTGCTTTATACAGAACACAGATCTATGACTTTAAACCAAGCTATGCAACTCATGCTTATTTAAATTACTTTTATTTGATCTATTTTTAGAGTGAAAAATTCTAATTATTTTTTTATACATAACTATAAGCTCATTTAGTCATAACTATTTTACTTTTAAATGAATTCTATTTAAAAAAAAAAAAGAAAAAAAAAGATTTTAGAGCAAGAGTTGCATGTATTAACTTTTTAAAAGATGTATCTAGATTTTGAACGTGTTCCTTATATTTTTAAAGCAAAACAAAACAAATAGTGGTGTTGAGAAAGACATTTAGGGCAGATGTTACCTTTTTGTAGCGCTTCCTAAGCCACCTTTTTTGTAGCGCCTCCTTCCCGATTTTTGTTCTTTATTTTTTCAGCCCAACGAAAGTCGCGTAAGCCTGCAAGTTTGCAATCTTCTTCACACTACACATAACATTTATCCGAGTGTCATAGTGGCCACAAGATGAGGGGGGAAAGTTTTTTTTTTTTTTTTTTTTTTTTTAAAACAAACCACTTTATACATTTTGGTGTACAAGCCCAATGAGCCAAAGTCTACATTTAGTTTTTGAGACTTGTTTGTCAGTGTAATTTTGCTCATACGTTACCTTCTTTAAACAAGGTATTTATTTTAGAGGCCACTTGGCAGGACTCACCTCACGACCCTTTTCGATAAAGGAAAAAGATGGAGTGAGCAGTATGTTTTAAAAACAGCAGCACTTCCCAGGAACGCTGGTGGAGCTTTCAAGAAAGTCCCCTTTCAAGACAAGTAACCCTTTTAGCTGTATTGTGTATAAATCATTGAATTGAAAAATTAAGTAACACATTTGCCTTCAGTACACAAAATGGGGGGGTGTTTTGCATGTTACTTTTTTGTTTTTAAGTTTACTGTGATACAAACAGGACAGTCTATGAATAAGAATAAATCATTTAACAGCAGCTACGTTAATTGGATTCTAATTAGCAACGGTTTATACACAATATTTTTGCATCCACTGAAAAAACGAAGTACATGTTGGATTATATCTGCATGCAAGTTTTTGGAACAAAAACTAGTTAGTAAATGGCATTTATGTACTGACAACTAGAAGAAAAGCAAAAATACCAGGTTTTGTTAGCTGGAAAACAAGATTGCGCTTTATTGACTGACATACTACAGAAAGACATGTTTAGTTCCCTATTTAGGCAACGAACACAAGTATTTTTGTGTAATGCAAAACTATAGACAGCAAAATAAAACGATTAACCATATGTAACTTATATACATAATTTTAGACTGGCCACATTTGCTTTCCATTACAAAAAGAGAAACTTCATAACCAACGGAATTTGACTTTTTTTTTTCTCTCTCTTTTGAACAAAATACTGCGCCTGAAATTGAACATTTTGTTTCTTCAGAAAAAATTCTGGATTGTGTTAAACTTGTCAAATAGCTTACATATCTATACTCGTCAGTTTAACGTTGGTGTTTAGTGTTGGGTTTGTACAGCGGCTTTTAAACACTTTCCTTCTTTCACTCCCCTTCTTTTGTTGAGATTTTTTTTTTTTTTTTTTTTTTAAAGGATCACAATACTCAATAGCGAGACAGCTATTTGTAGGCATAATTCAGGCTTCTATGTTTTACCCACAATAATTACATATTCCAAAAAGAAAAAAGAAAAAAAAAAAAAGAAAAGAAAAAAAAAATCAGCAAGCATACTGCACAAGCCAACAATGCAAAGAGAAAGCGCTAAAACAAAACTCCTAAGTAAGCATATTACTTTGTAACTACAAAAAGGTTTTTTTTTTTTTTTTCCAGAATAACATTAAAAAGAGGTGAACATAAAAAAAAAAAAAAGGACAAAATATCTAAAAATTACTTTGAGCTGTTAAAAGGAGTTACAATTGGAGGCGGTTGCCCAGGCAACCCGACTGAGCGATACGTCTCAGAATCTTCCGTACGGGTGCTCGCGATAGTTTCCTTTATTCTGGCGGGCAGAAGGAGCTTTCCCTCCGCCACTACCCCACGCAGCACCTTCCCAGTCATCCTCAGCTACAGGGGAAGAAGAAAAAGAAAGAATGTGAACTTGAAGTCTTGCACAAACATTAAGTTCATCGACTGTGGAGATTTCTTAAAAAATTTTTAAATAATGAATGGGTTCATACATAAATGGATACATATCAAAGGATTGCAATAAACAGATTTTCAAAAAGGTGCCATTTTATTTTTAAAAAAAAAGCTTTAATTGAAAACGTTTTCCTCGGAGGGGACATTTTCAAGGCTCCAGTGTTGTTGCTTTATATAAAACAGTCAGAGTTCAATATTTCACCCCATCTAAACTGTTTATTTAAAGCCATGACATGAAATAGATGGAGGTTCTACAAAATAAACTCTAAAAGCCATAATCTGGTATGATTAAAATGATTAAAAAGTTAAAATGGCATGTACTGACTAAGTGTGGTTGTATAAGAGACAGGAAACAGAACAGTGTTTGCTCTGTGCAGGAAAACAACAAATCTGTAATGATGATAAGAGCCCTCCCAGACTGTCGCTCATTTTCCTATACCCAAGACAAGCCCTTACCATCATGAATGAAAGGAGGTTAATAAGCAGCAAATGGAATAGCACGGTGTGACGCGTACATTGGCATCTTACCATACGATTCATAGTTCTCCTGAGCCTCACCATGGCCGTAGTCATAATACTCAGTTTCTCTGGATGAAAAATAAACAATGAATTGTCATTATGACAACGAACAAAAATAAAATTCTTTCCAACTTTCCTGCTAAACTGCTGAAACACCCAACCAAGAACATAAGATGTCTTCACAAAATAGGGTCAAAGGTACCCACCCCTGTGGTGCTGACTGGTTGTAATAGTTATCGTAACCTTCGTATGGAGTTTCAGCGTAGGCCTCGTCATACGACTAGAGAGAGGACAAAGGATTGTTGAACAAACATAGCACGTCACTGGTGACACAACACTGGTGAGCCTGCTGACTAAACAAAAAAACACTTCCTCTGCTACATTTAAATATCATTACACATATAATGCATGTAGACAAAAGGCATGCAGACAAAAGGGCTCCTGCATTGCTTTTTGAAGCCAAGGGTAGCAAATTGGGCAATGTCTACTATGAACACAGCCTTAAGTCACATGTTCATTAAACCATACTAAATTGCAGCATGTCCTGTACCTAATAACTAACGAGGGCTCGATTTAAATTTCGTGCAGGCATGAACAACGTGGCTACTCACGTATTCCTCGTACGACTCTGGTGCTTGATGCTGCTGATGAGAGAGCGCGGGTGCAGGTGCCATCCTCTGCGAGGCAGCGGGGGGCCGGGACCGTCCTGCAGCTCCTCCGCGGTTAGTGGAGGCAGAAGGGTGTCCGCCCCGGCCCACGGGTGCTCCTCTTGCTGCTCCGCCTCTTCCTGGGCCTCCTCTGGGGGCACCGCCACGAGGGGCACCGCCACGTGGGAGCATGCCACGACCCCTGATGGGAAAAATAATCACATAGATATTTGGAAACCGCAAACAATACCCTGCCGATCACACCCCTTCATATGATCTTCAAGACTAATATGGGTGTTATTAGAAAGGTCCTTTACCTGGCTCCAGGCATGGGAAGTGGTGGGCCTCCACGGCCCCGGCCAGGCCCTCCACGGCCCCGAGCGGGAGCATCCTGAGCACCGTTCAGATACCCGACGTCCATGAAGGGATCCTGGTGCATCTCGTCCATGTTGTCCACCTGAAACAAAGCAGAAAAAAGAGCTTAAGGTGCAACAGTGAAGACTGATGCTAATCTGTTCCCTTAAACGTAAAGGAAAACCGATCGTGCAAAGTGATGAATCGTTCAAGGCGGTCACAGAGTCTGATATAATGTATACTGCAGATTAAAAACCACATCTAGCACTGCAAGGTCCTTAATTCATTCACCCTTAACGGACACAAACCTAAACTGTCTCCTTCTGAACAATCCATGAATTGTACTGCTGCAAAAATGACTTACAGGCATGAGGAACTTCTTGACCTCATCCATAGCGTGAGCCATACGCAGGTAGCATTCAGGGATCGGCGCAAACACTTCAATGTACACGTGCAGCTCCATGGACAGGTGAGCGTATTTAGGCTCCCCTCCCTTCCGCAGCTCTTCCTCCTAAATACAAACAAACATGAGTAGTATACATTTCTAAACTTACAAGCTACCCGCCTTGCCTTATATAAACATCAGATAACATACAGCTGTACGATTAATATGACTCAGCTAAACACTGCCACCTACTGGCTGAAATGAAACATAAGGGTAAAATCTGATGGCCAATTCTGCCATCTACTGCCTCTGTGACGGTCACAGCTGATACCTGAGAAAGGAAACAGGATCACACACTTGCCTGTAGGCTCACACCAACCTTACGTGTGTAACTTTCCCATAAACACTAACCAATCACAAAACACAGCTGGATTAATCAGGTTTCAAAGGCATCTTCGAGTCTTCAAAATGGAAGAGTCTTCCATTTTTACCCACGTTCGGCATGTGTTGGTGTCAGGCGAAGAACACGTCGATAGCGGCGTTATTTTCAAGCCTCCTACCACAAACCACATCATGGCATTGATCATCATGGTGCATCATCTAAACCCATGGTTCTCCAAGTAGGGGCCATGAAGCATTGCTAGGGGGTCTGGGATTATTTTTATTACAGTGGTGGAAACACAACCCATCATTGTGTCAAGTTATTATATCTATAAATTAACACAACTGGAATCTATATAAGAAACTGCTTCTATAGGAGAAAACTTAAGTAATAAAAATACTCTAATAAATGACTCCAATAAATAGCCAGAATATTAAGTTCCATGTTTAAGTAAACCCCTAATCAGTACTGAGTGGGGGATCTGTGAGATAATTTACCGTTAAAGCCATCCCTGACTGTACTCTTTTTGAACCTTTAATCTAAACAACTATTATAATAGGGCTGCAAATCATTTGTGATAAACCAAATAAATAAATAAATAAAAACAATAGAATAATTTCCAATTAATGGATCATTTGGATCATTAGTTAGTAGGTGGTTTTTACCTTGTTCTTGTCTCTCATGGAGCCCTTGCCCAGGACTGAAATCTTTGCTCCGGTTTCCTCCTGCAGTCTTTTGATGGTGCTGCCCTGGGGTCCGAGAATCTTCCCCACAAAGTTGAACTAAAAGACAAAACAAGATATGACTTATAATTCATGAAAAAAAATAGAATGCTATACTTTTTAAACCCTAGTTCTTCTATATGCTCTATAAAGAGCTAATGCATTTCCGTCCACTCACCCGAGGGTACTGTTTGACAGGAATAAGCACTCGTTCTTTCACCCGCACGTTCTTGGCGGTGAACAGGTCCAGGTACGTCTCGCCGTCTTTTTTCGGCTCGCCTTTCTGAATCCTTTCAATCTCTGTAAAACACCACAGTGCAAAAAAGGGTTACCGATCATGCTGTAAAACAGGGATTCACTTAATAAAAAAAAAAAAAGTGTGCTTGAATTTGAATGTTTACTAAGTGCCACAATTAGTGTATGTCAGAAAATCTTATCCAACATTATCATAACCTTTTAAACTGGATATACGGGGTTATAAAGGTTCTATTCAAACATGTCTTTACAAAGTGCGGTTAATATCTTACAATTATACTTCTAAAACGCATAAATACACAATAAGGGTTAGAGTAAGGTGGCTGAAAATGGGGTAGTGACTGTTTTTAGGAACATTAGACATCACCCACACTGTCGTATAACTCAAGTCTGGGCACTGGGTCGTGGCCAGTATTACATGCTTTTATACAGCGTTCTTTTTGGCTTCTTAAACTGTATTTGTGATGCTGTTCAAATCACCCGAGTCCTACTGATGCTACATAATTGTGTCATATTTCATCACTGCATTTACCATTCTAAACCACAGTTTAGACATATTACAGTCAATAAAACCCACAAACACAGCTGTGCACCTGAAACCTGCAACTCTCACACATGCACAGCAGCCAACGAAGCCTGGAGGATTGGAGAGGATCAGTTTAAGAGCTAGACTTAGCTGTTCTTAATTACTGCTCGCTGAGATTACTGGAGAAGAAATACATGTAATCTGTTCCAGTATCAATGTGATCCACATCAGGGGCTTGTGATATTGTGGTACATCTGTGTGCAGGAATTCTCTTATTTTAATAAAATAAAAAAAAAAAAAACTAGTGTGTTTAGGTGTGGCTCTCTGAACTTATTTTTTAAATGTCAGTGTGTCATTTAATCAGCACTGATCGTGCTCTCCACACTTTCCTATCAGACAAAATGTAAAATCAGAATCAAAGCCCATGTATCTTAGATGCTTGCTTAACCGTTAAAACCAGCAATTTTACACACAAACATGCAGGACTTGTGCATGCAACAGTACACACACCATTTTCTCTCCAGTCATCTCATGGGCAAGTGTAACTTGCAGTGTACACACTGGCCTGTAGAGTAGACTAGAGTGTATATGAAATGACTAACAGGAGGCCCATCCAAACGTAAACAAGCATTCCGGGCCGGAAATCACTTTTTCCAAATGAGTTTTCTCAGCCGCACAATACTGTTGTCACTTAAGTCATGGCTTAAATTCCTATTTTTCAATCACGTTCTACAGATTTTTCAAATTATTTGTACAAATAAGACATTTAAAAATTCGACTATTGCACCTTTAAGGGCTGCGCGCGTGCATGAAAATGCTAAGAATGAGATTTAGCCCGCGAGCTCCATTAACTTTTAAACCTCTACAGGAGGATTTGTTCAAGAAAAATTCCCACAAAAATCCAAAAACGTCCCAAAACATTTCAGTTCAGCTCTTTGTTCAAGCACACAGCTCAAACCTTGTTAAGCTAAACTAAGCTTTCCTTTATGGACTAGCTGGCCTAGCAAGCGTTAGCACGCCGCTCCCACGTTGTTAGCATCCCCTAGCAACAGCGCAGCAAATCCAACAGGTTCACAACGCTGATGAACTCCATGGACGCGCACACAGATATAAACATTTAGCGCGTATATGAGTGAAAGAAACATGTTTCCGACCTGAAGTGAGCAGTTTCATGGCGTGAGTGAACGACGCGTCCAGGCTGTCTTTCTCCGCCAGCAGCTCCGGCAGATATTTACTCTCACTCTCCATGTTGGGATTATTGCTGCTGTTGTTGGTAGCTTTCTTTCCTTTGTTGTTGTTGTTACGGTTGGCATCCATGGACCCTAAATATAAACACCCTGCTGCGTGTAATTTAATTTAAGAGCACTTTCAGGGCTCTGGAGTAAAGAAGAAGCGAAGATTTATTCAGCTTCTTTAACAAAGGTATTGATGCTGTCGATGCGTTTTTTTCCCCATCCGTATTTAAAGAAACCCCACCTACTGAACGATGATTGGTTTAAGAACATCTTAAAAAAAACCTAAGCCTCTGATTGGATACATTCTGAAGCAATAGCCAATCACAGTTTAGAAGGCGGGTTTTTTTTTAGCATCAAGGTGCGAATCTCTATTGTGCGTCAACCTCACACCGGAACAGGAAATTACGTTGGGAAAAAGGGGACAGGATTATCCATTGTTGAGGAATATGAGGCATTAAATATGGCGGTTGTTATGCTTTAAATCGTTTTGCTCAGTACAAACCACACTGTAGTGTGGACCAAAAGAAACAAAGAGAACAAAAGACTTAATAAAGAATATCCATGCCTTCATCCTTATAGTGTGACATGGTATGTTTGTATGTAGTGAGAAAAAAAGAGACAGCTTGTATCCAAAATCACACCCCCATTATCCAGTTAAAGAATTAATCCATGAAACCATGGTTCAGCTGCCAGAACACTGGCAGACCCAGTCAAACTGGACCATCTTCACCAGTTGGTAGAGAGGAGTGTTTTAAGAATATAACACAGCAGTAAGGTCATTCCCACATGATTAGACAAGTAATAAGGAAGTTCGTCTGTGCTTTGGCAGCTGGTCAGACGAACACAATTTTCATTAGGGAAGTGAAGTGCATTAATGAAATCCCACAATGCACTGAAGGGGTTAGTATCCCAGAAGTGCACAGCAGATTGAAAGGAATATTAAGCAGAGTACCATTTTAGACAGGCAATTTTTTTTTTTAAACAAGAGTGTGGTGCATGAGAAAAGTAGATCATATTCACTTTACATGTCCAGATCAAGTCACACTCGCATACTCTGTCAAAATGACCCTTTTCCACTCCTCACAGTTGCCTGGGCAAAAGTCTGCTTATTCATTATACAGTCAGAGTGATCCATTTATTGCCAAGATGAGGCCTACATTCGTTTTCTACTATTTAGGCGACACAGTACACACTTTGCAGGTTTGCAGTGTTTGTCTCTCTCATTCAGACATACACTATATGACCAAAAGTTTATGGACACCCAACCGTCACACCCATATGTGGTTCTTCCCCACGCTGTTGGAAGTACAGAACTGGATGTCTTTGTGTGCTGTAGCATTACAATTTCCCTTCACTGGAACTAAGGGGCGCAACCCTGCACCAGCATGACAATGCACCTGTGCACAGAGTGAGATCCATGAAGACATGGTGTGTTAAGGTTGGAGTGGAAGAACTTGGGTGGCCTACACAGAGCCCTGACCTCAACCCCACTGAACACGTGTTTGAATCAGGGCTATTCTACACGGAAAAAAAGTCAGCTTTACAGTTCTCATTTCCCCCAGAACTGTTTAAAGGAGTAAAATATGTTTAAATATCATGAGTCACCTTGCACAAAGACTTAACCAACTTGTCCTCTCAGAAACCATCCAATAATCAGCCCTGCTTACTTGACAATCACCTGCAAATTGTCTCATCGACCACAATAGAAGCATGGGTCATTTCGTGAGAGTCGTCCGAGAGTCACCTGCTGTGATTGTGCTTCTCAAATACAGCAACACAAAGGTCGATTGTGTTCTGCATTGTCATACTCAGCAATGCAAATAATGGTCATCAGAAAAGATTTGCACACATCGCTGATCGAGCCTGCACTAGTCTGTGTTCAATTTACTGAAAATATATATAGGTATAAATGAAATTCAACATAAATAATACTTTAATTTTTTCCGTTTCATCGTGATTCTTTCAGCAAAATTAAAAAAAAAAAAAAAAAAAAA
>CM040977.1:29486198-29543698 GCA_022985145.1 Pangasius djambal
AGCAATGCATTGTCGATTCTGTTTTCTGACTTCATCTACATTGTTTTAAGTTCTTTTTACAAAATAGTTCAGAAAAGTGACATTTATAATGATATTGATATTATATTCTTGCTTAGCCCTAGTCTAGTCTTTAGCTAATGTCAAACACTGAAATGACTGAAACATACAAAAAACCAGTATGGCACTTATTTTTATTTGACCAAAATCACACTTTCTTCCCCCCCCCATAATATCTGTATGACAGAATATACAACTAAAAAAATCCCACTGAGTAGTAAAATTGAAATTGATTGAGTCCATCTCAAAGTTACAAACCCAAAATCACTATCAGTGACTATCCATAACATTACAGAGACGTATACATGAAGAGAGAAGCAGCAAGCCCTGCTGAAGTAATGTACAACAAGGAGAATTTTCAGAATCAGCAGTGATGTGAGTTTATCGTTGCTAAAGCAGGTAGTGTATGCAATATAAATGAACAACATTTGATCACTTGAGGCAGTTAATGAAATAACACACATTAATAGTGTTGGTTTATGTGAAGGCTTGGACAGTGTAGCCCACTGAACCTTGATTTCTCTCAAAAATGAAAAAGCAGTTTATGAGACTGCGTGAATCAGAAGGCCATCAAACTCTGTGGTCAATGCTAATGTTTAACTAAATGACCAACACTGCTAATTAGAGCTGACAGACAGGATTATAACCTGAGGAGGAAAACATTTATTCATTTATTTATATCAGGTTGTAGTCATATCGCTCAGCTCTAACATATGTATCATGTTGTCTTAAAAACCCAACAAAAAGTAAACCCGCAAGCTCCGGAATGCTTTCAGGAAATGTTCAGTCGAATTCGGAGAGAAAAGACTCCACAATAAGCCTTTATCGCAATACTTCCTTTACTGATCTCGTCTCCCATATATCCAGAAATACACTTATGAAAACTTTTTTTTTGGGGATATGTGCAAATGTCTCACAATTATACATACAGTAAAGCAAAGTGTCAAGTTGAAGGTCTGTTTGCAGTGAGTGTTAAGTTGATTAAGACAGACAGATCACATTAAAAGCAACGGATTTGGCTCTGAATAAGATAACCCCACGATAAGTGTTCAAACTACTCCACCACTACGCCCACTATGTTGAACGGAACAATAAGAGAGCTGGGTTCGAACCAGAAATTGTCCAGAATAAATAAGAGTACAGCCGGACTGACCGGGTCAACAACTGAAGGCACATGAATATTCCCTTTGATCCAAACAACAATGTGTGTGTGTGATTGCGAGCGATGATTTGACAGAAGAAACAAATAAAAAGACAAAGCGACAATGCCCATAAGCCGAGTAATCGGAGCCGAGGAGGCCGAAATGCGACAGACCAGCAGCGGGTCCCACACGGCGCAAGCGGCCCTGAATTAGAGTTCGGTCCAGCGGGAAGCGAGTGGTGCTTCAGTGCAAGAAGCGAATGCTCATCTTCTGCTCAACATCAACTTTCTCCAACACCTGAAATGAGGTAAACAGACATCATGCACATGCATCAATAAACGAGGAAACGTCACATATAGTGAGATCAATGCAATTATTACACAATTTACGATGCTATTCAACATGCACAACAGACAGCTCTCAGACAGCTGTGTTTCATTTAGGAACAAACTGTGATGCAGAAAACATTAATGTGACATGAGCCACATGTTAGGAGACACGACATGATGATCCTAAATAGAGTCCCTAACACCAGGGTTATACCAAAGTAAACAGTGGGGGTCAGAATATGAAGCGACATGAAAGCAAAATGTCGGTTTCTTATCATCATGAGTAGAACATTGTTGCAATCTGATTACTTTAATAACCAGACACATCACCTACGTTGTTACTACTGCTGTTTTCTCAGAAGGAAAGTGGACAAGCGTTGCGTGGGATCCACGTATTGGATCCATGTATTCTCTCCTACCTCTGTTTATTCGCAAATTGACTTTAGAAATTTGAAAGCTACTTTTCTTAACCTCCAAAATAACATGCATTCATTCTGTCCTACTCTTTGGCATATAAACAAGACTCTCGTCCCGTGTCACCTTGATGAACTCGCTGAAGGAGATGCACATGTCTCCGTTAGTATCGGCCTCCTGGATGGTCCGGTCTGCGATGCTGCCCAACTGCTCGTCAGAAATATTCACACCCACCATCATACGCAGCACCTGAACACACACACACACACACACACAGGAGCATGAAAGAGATGAACCTTGTAGTGTGGTCAGGTTCATCACTCGCCAGTTACTGGGTGGATTAATGTAACCTCATTTCCTTAACTGAGAGGATCGTTTAAATGATTGGCAAACAAAAAAAACAAAACCAAAAAAAACAAAATTAAATTAATATATTAAAATATATTATTATAGTTTTATACTACAGTGCCACTGAATTCTCAACTCAGATTGGTCTGAAGGTTGATTAATTCTCTATAACTGCTCTGACAATAGTGGTGGCTGTAACTTTTTTTTTCTGAGTTTTCTGACATGGTAAAGTGTTCAGGACAGGAGTTTGCACATCTCTGTAACATGACAAGCCTTATTAACTTAAAAACAGAGAGGCTGGTCAGGGAACGACTGTTTATAGGTGCTATAATTATGTGATAGGAACTAACATTAAATGTAACTATAAACTGATAAAATGATTGTTTAATTAATAAAAAAATTTAATCACTGGTAAAATACTGTGGGATAAGAGGAATAAAACACTTTGGGACACGCTGTTAGTGGAAAACAGTCAACTTTCGGAGTGGTAACAGTAACTCCGCTCCACATCAGCCGCATCACCCTACCTCGCTGTTGATTATTTTCCTATGACTGCACACCCCCAAATGATCTATGCCTTACTTACTCCCATGTGAATATTTGATTTGAGATTTTCCTGCTCTGACTCTGAACGCTGTGACATCAGTGGAAAATGAGGAGTGTCCGAGGGCAGTGCTTCTCTCCCTCTAATAAACAGGTGGTTTTAGCTGAGGAGTGTCTCAGAGGGAATTAGTTAAGAAACAAAGCTCACTATGTTTCCTCAAAAAAGAAAAAAGCAAGCTGTTAAGACATCGAGGATTATGGAAATGGACTCACCTGGAGTAGCTCATCTCGAGAGATTTTATCATCTCGGTCCAGGTCATAGAGACGGAAGGCAACTGGAAGAGGGGGAAAAAAGAGGACAAATAAGAAATAAATGACTGACAGAGTAGAGCTGAGACTATTGGCTGCATATTACAGTGAGAGAAACCTCTGTGTAAACAATGTTTTGACATCAAACATTTTGTAATCAAACAAGGATTAACATAACTGTCCTAGAATGAATAAATATCGTTGCTTAGTAATGTTAATCCATCATCCTGTTTGCTCCATAACAAAATGAAGCTGATCTTTAATAATCTGCTAATTTGTTTTGCCCAAAAATGCAAAAAGAATCGTTTTCTTATTTTTCTTTTTAGAATTTGGACTTGGGAGAATATGAGCAAGACCAGCTTTTGACTTAATTATCAGACTTAACGTTATCTATTTGATAAAGTCCACTCTGCTTGTCTCCAGCTCCTTTTAATAAAAATGCTTACTATCTGCAGCACATTCTTAATGGTGGTTTAATAGCTATTTGAGAAAAATTACACACACACACCATATGCTTAATTTTGTTAATGCCTCAAAACAACACTTTTTTAACTCGTATGGGGGCGGGCGTGTACTCGTCTCGGGCACACATGCGATGATTTCTTTAGCGAATGTAACAGTATGCTGTGTGGACGAGTTTTCGGAGATAAGCTCTGAGGCTTCTATGACCATCACGGTGACAGCAGACTCACAGAGCAGTTTGTTGCTCCTGCTGTTGAGCGGCTCGATGTTCGGGTCTTTGTTCTTCTCGTTGTCCTCGACGGGCCGGAAGTGCGCTAACGTCCTCATGAAGCCTCTGAAGTTCACCTGATCCTCTCTACACAAAAGGTCCACAGAGGCAGACATGAGCAGTTTGCAGCATTGAAAAGGAGATCATCAGGCTGAGCTTTTAAAAGCCTGATTTATAAACAACAGGTCACCCTTAAACATCCTCCTGGGAAAAAAAGGCAGGAGGTTTCTATGACAAACACATATGTAAAGTTTATTTTAAGTCTTACACGCCCAGCCTTAACTTCTCGAAGCAAACCACTCATTCCAGAAGAATAAAAGAAAAACACGTACGTGCATTACATTAAAGCCCACACCTAGAATTATGCCGCCTACGTGCCAATGTTTCTAGGAACATAATGATACGGTCTCTAAAACGCTGGCTCAAACATGACCATGGTAAGAAACTAAAAAAACCCACAGGGTGGAGAGACACAGAGAACACGATGTCTTAATAAAGAAAGTTACTCTGTGCCTGGTGTCAGAGACGTGTTTCATAACAACACTGCAATCTTCCTGCGTGCAGTCTGAAAGAGGATGGGTATTATGACACACACACAGACACAGAGACACACACAGTAACAAATTTTCATGGAGCTTTAAGAGCCATCTAAAGCCACAGCCCAACAGGCTTCGCTAAACCGGCTTTTTTTAAAATGTGTATTAATATTAATTAGATATTTGGTCTTTGCCCGAGGCGAGATACTGTTCTGATACAGGCAGTCCCTTGGTAACCAAGACAACGCTCAGCGACCTTCTGTTTCACAATATGTGGCCTTTTGCAAAATGATTTCCATTGTGTTCACGTGCACAAAAATGTCAGTCAACTCGCGTTCACACTGCAAGCGTTCACGGCGTAAGTGGATCAGAAGTTGTGTTCGGTCATCTTCACGCCTGTATCGGACGCACAGCATATTTTACTGACGGTTGTTTCAACATGAACCAAACAGTACACCGTGTTCTAACTGCTTGATGAGCTGGAAGCATGAGGGGGAAAAAAAACTCCTACATAAAACATCAACAAGCCATGGTTTAATCGGTTTTTATCAATGTTATACATATACATGTTATTTATATCACTATTACTGTGATAAACATTATGATACAATTACTCTAGAAATATTAGCACTGTACTCACCCCTCTGAGAAGAAGGCATTAATTATCCGATCACCAAGAGGGTTGATGGCCAGCTCTGGAATTCTCTGGAAGTCTTCACGGCTGAACAGGAAAGAGGAAGAGAGAGTTTTATAGCTTTTTAAACATTCCTATCTGTCCATGGTGCCTTATTTTATTATTCTATGTCCATTAAGGTTAATTTTTCAGCTAAGACAATGTCTAACACATCATTTACAACATTATAACAATGACACTATAATCAGAGGTGAGTCTTCACACGGGAAAATTCAGGACGGTTTGGCGCTTTGCTGTATCTCGCTGCCTTTATTTTTGTCTTATTAACCTCCAGAGAGAACGAGAGAGTGGTGAGGAAATGACTGTTTATAGCTGTTATATAATGGAAGTGATAATAGATATTAACTCATTTCCCAAGATTAAATGTAACTATAAACGGATAAAAGGTATGCAGGCTGCTGCAGACATCTGAACATTTCTTCTAACATCATGTTTTATTTTTTATATATCGTAAAACATCCCCTTACACAGCAGCTGTATTAAATTTAGAGCCGAAAGTAAGCATTTTTCCTGCAGTTTCTCCTGCAACACTTTCTTCTTCTTCAGATATCGTCTGAGTAAGAATGACCGTGTGCTTTCTCAAAGTATATTTTCACGCACAACCAGGGCTCATGTTGTGGCAACTAACCACCGACCAAATCACCTTCAACTAAGGCACGCGAGTGTGACAGAGACAACGTAGCGCGTGTGTCCTGATCCAAGGACACAGAGCTTCAGATTCTGTGTACTACTGAAACAATCTCAGTTCTACACTACAACGTCTGTGGGAGTATTTTCACTGTAAATAAAGTTAAACGTAGTCCAATATATTGGCCACACAGATCCATCATGCTGTGATTAACACATGAAACCATAACTAGAACTGTTTACAGAGTAAACAGTAAAAAACATACCCGGATATTGTACTATTATATCAAATTATTCATTTCAGAGTTGTTGTTTGAGGTCCTAGTTGATATGGAGCGTCTGATATCTTTGTACACTTTTCTTGATCACAGTCCTATTGGCTCTCCTGCTAGCGCTGCATAAAAATGAGCAATAAAATCGTGATCTCAATTACTTTCTCGATGCAACTGCAAGAAAAAGAGATGAAATAACGTGGAAGAGCAGAGAGAACGTTAAAATAATTTTAAAATGCCTGCTTGTAGTGAGACTTATACATATACATATAATGTACAGAATATTAACTTACCACTAAACAAACGCAGACTAAATGTACGAAATAAATGAATGAATGAATGAACGAATGGGATGAGTGAGTCATGGCTACGCATGCCTTCTTGCACGAAACTCGCCAGTGACGCCTTACACATCGAGCTCGTTTATTTATCAACACCGATTTTCACCCTCAAGTGGTTTATGACTTACTCCCAGCACAAGAACAGAAACATCACCACGGATAATTATTAATACTGCTGCATTCCTTTAAACTTTGTTCCCGCTCCTGGCACTTATTTTGCTCAGGATTTCTGCTATTGAAGTGCAAACGTGCTGTTAATCCGTAAACGCAGACTAGCCATCTCTCACAAATATTTGCTGGGAAGATGTAGCTACCACTCTCTCATGTAGCTACCACGCTAAATATACATATTGTTCCTTACTAAATTTGTCGTGAGTGAGAATCATGATAGCTGTGTGAAGCTGGCTTAGGATAAATGCAAAGTGTACACAAGAATAGTCTCGGAAAGAAACAAAACACACTGCTCTATGTACTTTTCTCTCCACTGTTGTCTGACAAAGGCAAGGCATTAGAAGAGTTTGCACTCAGATTACACAAAAATGTGCCCGAGATAAAAGGATGAGCCACACCGTACAGAGGTCAGCTATCAGTATGAGTCAGCGCTCCTGAGCGAGTAGAAATGACGCCCACTCTCCCCCTCAGAAGACGGATTTCTTGAGAAACAGCTGTAACGCCGAGTCTGCCTCACAATTCATTTACATTTTAGAGTTATTCATTTCACAGACGCATTTCACAACCCTAGCATGCCTCGGAAATATTAACACGCATCGGAAAGATGCGGCGGAAAAATTTACTTGAGCAAAGGAAGAAAGAAACGCTTATAAAACATTCCCATTCCCTTGATCTCGTACAACAGCGAAACACAGTTTATAATAACGATTAATATTGTGGAAAGTACACGTTATCGCTTACGTTATGGCAGATATAAACAGCCGTTTCCTCACCAGCTTATGTTTATTTCTCCCTCTTGAAGTTAATAAGATAAAAAGTGCAGCTGGTCATGTTACAGGGAAAGAGCAAAAAAGTCTTCCGTCCTCAAGACTTTCCTGTGTCGGAATGCGCCGACACTGGAGACTCCTTCCAAAAAAAACAAAAAAAAAACAATAAAAACCCTAAGTAAGCATCTCCTCAAGATAAACGATTTCACACAGGGTTTCGTTTTTGTGAAGCGTCCAACACACGTCGCTATGCAAGCTGTTACTACAGAAAGTGCTGCTGTTCTTTCGACACCTTGACGTTCTCCTTTACATATAGTCCATCTCTAATATATACCTATACACTCCAAAGTGCTCGCCTTGGCTGCAAGGCAAATCATAATGGTCTTAACGTGCTCATTAACGTGGCATGCGTATCATTTAACTCTGCTTCGCATCAGGCCGCATCTCAGCACCCTGTCATTGATTGTTTGCTTGTAACAGCATGCCCCATCGTGCTTTATTCCTTGCATTTCGCTACAAAAGCTAACAGGCGTCAATGGTGGATGGTAAGGGAAAAAAGTGTCGCATTGGCATGCGTTTAGCTTTTACTGATTTACTTTTGCCAAGAAACGTGACTAAAAACAACCTACTTTCACACAAATCTCTCCAAATTTTAAAGAATTTTTAAAATATACAGAGAAGACTGAGAACCCTGATACAACCCTGATATACAGTAGTTTTAAATAATGAACATGAATACCATTTACAACTGCTCAGTGTACAGTTCTTATCTGTGTGTGTGTGTGTGTGTGTGTACCTGAGAGCACCATTCTCGCCCTTGTCCAGGCTGTGGAATCGGCTGTAGAGGCGAGTGATCTGACTGTGCGAGACTGAAACAGACACAGATATAATCATCAGCCCTAAAACCATAAACACTTAAGTCACAGACATAAATCATGGCTGCATGATAAAGCTCAAAATCACAATTATCTTTTTGCTCAATGTTACACTTTATTATTTTATAAGCCTATATTGCTTCACATGTATAAATAAATCATTAAATCAGAATACGACCGCTTCGAGTTTCAAGAAGTATGCCTGAACCCATTGGAAAAATATGACAATGAGTGACCGAGACTTTGACAAAAACCAAAGTCCTGTGTTTTCTTAAAGACTGGTTAAGTCGTGACTCAGGTTGCGTTTCGCTACACACTCTTTACACCAGGATTAGTCTGGTCTGTCCTGTTCTTAATGTATCACCGCTGAGACGTAGCACTGCTTAATGTGGGCAAAACAGCACAGTGTTAAGGATTGTGTGAAGCTAACTGGGATTAATAAAACCCACAAGGACACAAGTTATGGGTTGGTTACTGGGATCAGGTGCATATTGTGATACACTGCTGTTGAAAAAAAAAAGTACATATCAGATAAATATCATGCATCTCTATAGAGAAGAACGAGAGAGAAGCAGCAGTCATGTGCGTGTGTGTGTGTGCGTGTGTGTGCGTGTGTGTGTGTGTGTGTGAGTGGTGCCGCAACAAAACCACAGTGGTGTGAAGATCACAGGGTGAGAAAAGCCGTCCTGGGACAAATAAGGGAAGAAATTAGCGGTCTGAAAATCTGCGTAGTGCTAGCTCATTGTCAAGAAGAGCGCGAGTTCAAATCCTAGATCCAGAAACCCCTACACTGCTTAGGTCTACTCTTAGGATTAAAACATCTACCAAATGTAAATGTTCTGGCTTTGAGAGCTGCAGGCAATATGTAAGCGTGTAACAACTATTTAACTATTTAAAACACTGGTCGTAGGTCAAGACGATCATGTTGACCAAGTTAATGAAGTGAGACCATGAAATAGAGGGATGTATCTTAAGCACTGTATGGATGGGATAAGAATTAGCACACACCAGCAAAAAATGATGGAGCGTTATATCGGAGAAAACATATCGGATATTGGAACAACTGGCGAAGATTTGAATTGGATTTGATAATTAAATGTGTTTTTGGAACTGGAGACTCGACTGTTTTTCTTTTTTTAGAATTGATTTTATTATATTTACAATGTGGCTGATTTTTGTGTGAAATAGTGCTCAAGTATTCATCAGTAGACATTTTACACCTTAGTAATTTTCAAAGAAAACAATATCAATATTGGCTGATACTCAAGGGTTCAGTATCGGGATCTAAAAAAAAAAAAAGCAATATCTCGAATTATGATCAGGACTTAAGCACGGATCTGAAGAAGGTTTTCACGATATACACATGATCGTCACGCTACAAATCCCACGCGTACTAGTACATTCACGTCATATCGACACAAACTAGCTGTTTTGACCTTGCGCTTCTTGTCACATGTCCATAACATGCACAGACCATACGTGTTCTAGGAAATCGATAACTTCCAGAAAAACCCCTAGAAGTGTCGCTGCTCACAACCTCATCTATATTTTATTGCTTTGCATTTTAAACTCAGCCAGTGCTTGGTTTTGGTTTTCCTTTTTGCAGAAATCTGTAAAAATAAGCGTAAAAATGTAAAAAAAAACAAACGAACAAACAAAAAAAACACAACCCCTCTTTTCCCATAGGATATAATGCAATTTTTTTTGCCAACAAAGAGATATAATAAATCACCTGGGGTTATTTCTACAGGTCATCTTACAGAAGGGGAAATATGTCGGACACGTTCATTCACAATCCTTACAAACGCACGGACATGACGAACTATTCGTAAATCCCAGAGATTCTCCAGTAATCATCACATTACTAAAACTAATCCAGTCTGAATAGGGCTTTGTGTGTTCAGTCGGTTATACCAGTGGTCCATCAACAGCAATCCAACACCACAGGTCTTCGAAATAATTAATATTTAGTTACAATGGTACACGCTACACAATCCATTATTATCAAACTTATATCGAGTATTGAGTTCTTACAATTATTTGCCTTTTTGACTGGTCAGTGAAATTAAATGTTCTCAACAAGAAGCAGTTCAAGACGATAAAAACTCTATAACTGTGGCATAAGGAAACATACAAACTCATACTGTACATTAAATAATGTTCATGAAATACATATGTACTCAGAATGTCTGTGGAATTTATTTTACAGTTAAACCAAAAGGTTTTGAGAGTAACAGTAATGGTAAGACATTCATCTGCATTCATGTAATAATAGAGATCCTCTTATTTAGAGTCTAAGTGTAATAAAAGAAAGTCTTATGTAGCCTGTTAGTAACAGCTCCAGGCTTTGCCTAACTGTGTGTAGAAATCCTTAAGGTTAAAGTTAGTGAGCTTAGCCATCAACTTACATCCAGTTTCCTTTTTAATTTCCTCGATATCCTCCTCACGGAGTAGAGACGACGCTCTGGAGCCCATGTCTCCTCTCTCTCTCTCTTTCTCTCTCGTCACCTTTAATTTCTTTTTGCTAACTCAACCGTCGTGCTTAGCCGGCTAAGCTAACGGTTTCACTCCGCGACTGATTAGCTCACTAACTAAAAAAAAAAAAAACACACACACAAGACGTGATATATTCTCGCTGTATATCCACGCTAAAGATTTTCCAGATACTTCTATGGCCACTCTCGGGTTGGTACTTGTATGACAAACCTTTCACACATACGCCAAAGAGGGCTAATTTCGCTAACTGTCCAGCACCCTAACAGATTTTACATACAGTGTATCGCTGTACCAAAGCGAGTCGGTGTGTTTGTGACATCACCCGCCTCCTTAGCTCTGATTGGCTGATATTAATCTAACCCAGTTTTCAATTGGATAGTTCACAAGTCAGTCATATCAATGTAGCCGCTACACCCCTCAGAAAAGCTGAATCCCAAATGGCCCTCTGTAGGACAAACAGTGCACTGCGTGTACCCTACATAGTGCACTCTTTTAACGAACAGCGCTCAATTTGGGAGCCAGCTGGAAGATTTAGCAATTTTGCTAGCTTATTGACAATTATAATCAACTTAATTCGCTGTAGTGACATTTTAATATGGCGTTGTGTTTGAGGAATGAGCCTTCTAAAGGATTTTTCCTTGTGTTCAAGTAGTAGTTGTATAACAATATTAAAAGAATAATACCACAGCCTTTTCAAAATACACCGTATCACAATCACAGGAAAAAAAAAACTTTGAACGGTGCAGTAGTCAATCTTAAAATGTTTTTACTTGTACAAATAACCTGGAAAAAACGTAGCACATATCCACAATGTCCACAGCAAATGAGAATTAATTAGCTGAGAACCTGTTTGGAAAGCTGACTTCCGGTTTGTGTCGGTCATTTTATAGGCGCGCTAAATCCTGGGGGCGGAGCTTCCTGAACATGGGTCGGAATGGGAGGTGGTCTCAATTAGTAATTAATAAATAAATAAATAGATAAATAAACCAGCCTAGTTAACTGTTAACTAATACTGTAAAAAAGAAAAAAAAAACTTACCTAATGCAACTTTGACTTCTAAACCCATGGTTCTCAAAATAGTGTCTATGAACTTAAAAAAAAAAAAAAAAGGTCAAGAGTAACAAGCTCCAATAAATGAACAAAAAATGATTATAATACATTAAGCACAGGGTTTGAGAAGCCCTGTGCTTAATGTATTACTGTTTGTATTACTGTTTTAATGTATCTGATTACCAATGACACCAGGGTCAATAACATATATCTATCCATATTTTCTATGGAAAAGATTCTGTACCAGATAGAAAGTGTGAAACGCAATACACAGACGCTATTGGTGACACAACTACAATGTGCCACACCGAAAATCATAACCATAACTGCATTACTCTTACATTGCTTAACTGCTTCAGGTAAAAAAATATATATATAACTCCTAGGTCTTGGTGGCGCAGTGGCACAGTGGGTGGTGTTGCTGCCTCGGAGCACCGCTGTCCCCTGTTCAATCCTGAGTTGGGGTTACTGTCTGTAGAGTTTCTGTGTAGGTTCTCCCCATGTCGGGTTCCCTCAGGGTTCTCCGGTTTCCTCCCGCCACCCAAAAACATGCCAATAGGTGCATGGGCTATGCTAAATTGCCCCTAGGTGTGAATGATGCCCTGCAATGGACTGGCATCCCATCCAGAGTGTATTCCCACCTTGTGCCCAGTGTTCCTGGGGTAGGATTCAGATTTAGCACAACCCTGACAACAAGTGGTTACTGAAAGTGAAACAGTGAATGAGTGCGTGAACTCCTTAGCCCTGCTGAAGTATTTTTTTAATCATATTAATACTTTATATCATATTTTTGTAATAATTCAGAAAAGCTTGACAATTAAGGGTTCAGTGCAGTAGGAATCAAGAAATAATGGGCCTATAGTGTGTTCCTTTATATGGACAGCATTGCGTCATGGAAATTGCCACTTTCAGAACCTTCTCCCCTTCTCCGATTGCAACCACGCCCCTAAGTAGGGCATAGGGCTGTGATTGCACTTCAGTATGGTATGAATGTCATGCACTGATGAACGTAAAATGCAATGTAACAAGGAATTACATTCACTTCCGACACCAAGTCAGTGTTTAATTCTTTAAAAAAAAAAAAGCAATCCCCTGCTGGTTGTTTTTCACTGATAATATAAAGCAAAATAAAAGAAATGCAATGAAGTGTTTGCTTTTCAGTGACACACTGTCCTCATGTCACAAAGGAATATTTTCTGTAATTTTCCAGACTCAGTGTCCAATAATTGTCCATATGCCAGGGATTTTTGTCACACTGAAGTATAATAAACAGAAATGTATCTATTTGTGTCATTCTTCTTCTCCTTTTAAAGTGCACGACATAAGGTAGTAAAGGTTTATATACATAATTTTTTATATTAGGAGTGTAAAGGCATTTTGGATTTTTTGTATTCGTTATATTGCAGTCCAAAATAAAGAGCCTAGACATTGCCAAAAATAGTCAAATTCCTAATTAAATTGTTTAAATGCACATGTGCACTCTTGGTGTCATAATATTTTGACACAATCTTTATTAGGCAGTTGCGGTTTTGGATGTTGCCAGTATGGATGTTGTTATTTCTGTGATTAACTTTGGCTGCGGGGTCGAGTTATGCAGCCTGCACACTAAGGTTCCTTCATAGTCCTGGGTAAATATTGATGCTGGTTAAATATCCAGCATGCCACAGTGGAGCTCACTTAGGAGGAACATCTGGAGCAAATCCAGATCCATCACCCCTGATCAAACACCAAGCTCACAGCCATTACTCTAATGACCACACTTACACTGAAACACAGGATTTTAGGAGCGATATATTACATTGAATATAGCAACTGAGAATGAATGAGCTGAGGTGTGAGTGGTTGAAATTTAAGCGCTGAAGTTAAGTATCTAATTTGATCTGTCTCTCTCTCTCACACACATAAAAATAAACTGTCACCAGTGTCAGTTATATAAGTAATTTCTAGCACATGTCTATAAATACAGTACTTTTCCATTTTTATTCCTGTAGGTAATGTTGTATCTACCATAACAGACTTTTTTTTTAGCCTAAACCTCAGCAGGACATGACACCCAGAGGAGGATGGCTATGGTTTTGCGGCTTCTTAATCATCCCATCTCTGAGAACTTGTCCTCAGCCTGGGTTCTTTGACATGTTCAGTAGAGTTCACTGGAGTTGACATGTCCCTCAGGGAGAAAGCACTGTCATCTGCAGTGAAGAGAATTGCATATAAGAGAACATTAAAAATAAGGATCCCTTGCTAAGCAAGTCTGATCTACTGAAGGAATTATCACGGTTTCTAACCCATTAATCTCTCCAGGTCTCTTGGTGAATCCAGACTATATTCTTTATTCCCTATTAGGCACCCTCAATCGCTTTGCGGGTCGCAGTGGATTCGGAGACTCCTTCCAAATTGCTGAAGAAGCTTCTCCTCACAGAAAACCTCCATATTAACAATTACACATATTTTGTTACTGTAGAAACAAAAATATATTACAGTGAGCACATTAATATAAACCTCCGGCAGCCAGAACTATTACTGTTATAGAAAATTACTACGAATGGAGAATTCAATAGCACTGTGGTATAAAATTGGGTGAGTCACAGTGCACCACTAAATAAAAATGACTGCTTACTTCCTGAAAAGTTATCATCCTCAATAAAAAAATCCCTGAGTCTATTGTAGGTATTTTTTTCCTCCATACTTTTTTTTTTTTTTTTATAAACTGGGTGATAATACAAGCCTTCAGTTTAAGCACTTTAGTTCCTGTTATGAATGGCTCCAGCGGTGGAGAAGAAAAGACTTTCTGTACAATTCCCAGCAGGCCATCAAGTCTGTGTGATGTCTAAATCACAGACCTGACATTAGCGAAGATGGCACCATGGGGGTGGGCGCCACTGGTGTGTGTTTAGGAATGTTAACTCAGCCATAACCTTTTCAAGCGATGCAAGTGTAAGTCTCTTCGACTTTTCCATGAATCGCTGCCAGGATCCTGGGTTTGGGTCAGAGCACTAGCAGAAGAGGTTAACAAATAAATCCATAACATCTAGTCAGACACAAAGCCAGGGGCAATTTAGCATTAGAAATGCAACTTGGAGAATAACTAAACCTGTGTTTCCAGGTTGTACTGTTTATAACACACCATTTCCTTTGTGGCATTGCTGAAGTACTGCTCCTGCGCATACTGGAATGAATTTTGCCCTCCAATAACACTTTCTCATTCTTATCAAATTTATATCTTTGTATAAAAGCTGAGGTACTATATTAATGTTGTTATACTGACTGTGCAGAGATTTCCCACGTACACATCATGTCCAAATTGGTTTCCTTCCAGGTTCTCTGGTTTCAAGGTGGATTTTGCTACTCCAAATGATCCCTGATAAACTGGTGTCCCATTCAAAGTGGTTTTGGGCAAGAAATGACCAAAGAATCTCAGTAATTGAGTTTTTTGTACAACCAATCCATTGAGTATCAAGAGCAATCTCTAAGGCTTAGCTACTTGATCTATACATGAATGCAACCTTATACAACTGCGTGTACTGCTTTACCCTTATAGCTGCTGCCCTTGTGTGATTACAAAATGTGAAGGAAGTCGATAACAGGCAACTGTGGCTTAGTGAGACAAGACATGAGACAGAAAAAGAATTAATTGGTAATTAACATCACAACAAGATTGGCTGGAACGAAAACCTGCAGCCACACCGGTTCTTTCCGGATAAGTATGGAAATCCCACTCCTGCCTGCTTATAAAAGAATTCTGACCAATCCCTCACACAGTACTGACCAATCCTGAGCTGTCCCACAGTTATTACTACCAAAATATAAAGAAATGAATCATTTAACACTTCTGTGCGAGAAACAAATATGCAGTTTTTTATTGGGTTCCTTGGGATCCCAATCCCGATGCACACCTCTACCCAAAAGGATTCTTCGGTTTGTAGAACCATAGAACAGATAGCTTTTTTTTTTTTTTCAGAAGTATTAGTAAGTAGAATTCCTTTAGCTATAAGTCTTTACCATTCAAAGAACGCATGAGGATCATATCAAATAAAGTTCTTCTTTTTTATTTCATTAAACTGTTGCTATGAAATTAAAAACACAATATAATGACAGATTATACTGAATTCTGGATTGAGGATTTCTGATACAATTTATTGTCATATGTTTGATCTTGATGCATTTTGTGCTGCGTCCCAATTCTCCACGTCACTAGAGGGAGCCACATTCCAAGGCTATGATCTAGAAGACTTAATTCAGTACATAATGGTCATTTCAGCATTAATACTAATACTAATTTTTTTCTTTTTTTAAAATAATTTTATTAACAGAGTGATAAAAAAAAAAAACACTACTCACACAAACCAATTGCTATAAACTGATTTCACTGATATCTTCCCTCCCTGAATAGGATTTAAGTGCATGTGTGTGTGTGTGTGTGTTTAAGTGAAATAACAGACTGAGCCCAACATTACAGTCAGATCCAAAGAGGCCTTTGAAGTGGTGTCCATCCCTCCGTCTTTCTTTCATTCTTCGCCAACCACTGCTGAGGTTGAGCTCATTAAAAATCACACACACCCACTTCATTTTACCACAACCGCACAAATCTACACACAGATGCATGATGGCATCACCTCAGTCTGTCATCAAGCGAACTCTGTGTTGACTGACTGGATGTGAAGCCAAAACTGTACAAGCATAAAACACACACATGGACACACTACACACTATTTCCCCCCATTTTTTTCTTTTTAACTAAGACTAGTATGTTATCATTTATACTGTGCTCAATTAATTTAAATATTTTTCTACAAGTTAAACTTTGATCAATATGCACATCTCAAATGAAAAGGTTAGCATTCACACACTTTCTGAGAGCTTCATTAGTATGAGATCCCAATTAAATCACCTTCACCTGTCTAGATTTGTGTAAATTCCATTCATTCATCTTCACTTTATCCCGGAGCGTGAGGTGGAAATACACCCTGGATGGGATGTCAGTCCATTCCAGAGCAGCGCACACACCGTAATTTCATACTCTCATTCACACCTAGGCGAAATTCAGTTCTGTAAATTAACTAAATATAGATAGGCCAGGGGTGACCAATCTTATCTGGAAAGGGCTGGTGTGGGTGAAGGTTTTCATTCCAACCAAGCAGAAACCACACCTGAGTCTACTGAAAGCCAAGGTCGACTGATCAAATAGGTGGAATCAGGTGTGGCTCCTGCTTGATTGGAATGAAAACCTGCACCCACACTGGCCCTTTGTGGATAAGATTGGACACCCCTGACTTAGAGACATGTTCTGGGAGGTGGGAGGAAATCAGAGAACCCGGAGGAAACCTACACATGGAATGCCAAGTGGCCTGTTACGCCATTTTAAGTTTAGAATCGCCATTTTATAATCGCTGCCAGGTGTTAAGATAACACTGCTAGGTGATAAATAAATGCAGCACACCGCCTGGAGTTAAGTTAGTGTCACGTGCCGACTGGCATTAACGTCACATGTTGCTTACTAGGCACATTCATTTGCTCATTACAAAGCTCCTCCTCTACCGTGTTTGAGGAATCTACGGCAAGTCGGATCATTCAATTGGCAAACACCTTCAATGACGGGGAGGACCTTTGTTTTACAATGCAATCAGACAACAAATGATAGCACCCGACTTCTGTGGTCTGATGATCCCGGACCTGATGTCCTTCACTCACCATTAAATAGGTAAGGATTTTGTCCCTGCTGTTCGTAAATAAAACAACGTTCCTCCTCGCTATCTTTGTTGTTTTGCCAATTGAATGATCCGACTTGCCATAGATTCCTCAAACACGGTAGAGGAGGAGCTTTGTAATGAGCAAATGAATGTGCCCATTAAGCAACGTGTGGCATTAATGCCAGTCGGCGTGTAATGCTAACTTAACGCCTGGCGGCGGGCGGCATTTATTTAACGCCTAGCTGCGATTAGAAACTGGCGTTTTTAAACTTAAAATGGCGTAACGATGCACATGAATAATGAGCCATTTGGCTTTCCATAACACTGAAACAGGGCGAACACATTAAAATCCATACAGACAGTAAACTGAACTCAGGAATGAACCAGAGACCACCACTGGAGCTCCGAGAGAGCAGTGCTATTGTATGTTTTCATAAATACTGTTAATACTGCTAACCACTAATGAGTTAAGTTATAATGGGTGTTTTTTAATCTTTTTAAATTTTTAAAATCTCTTTTTCATTTTTTAAAATATCTATCCAAAAATCAAAATAGAAGGCCAAAGTAAATAGGACATACAGCATAAACTGAATACTCTTGCATTATTTCTGTTTATCTCTGCACTGTACAACCCGCTTTACTCACTGTGTTGACTAATGGAGGCCACGACACTGGAAATTAACTCACATCACACCAGGTCAGAAAAGCAGCTCTGCTGCTATTGATCCCTGGCTCTGCAGCCTACGGGCACTGCAGATAGCACTCTTTAATAGCTCTCAGCCCATCGTTACTTCAAGATTCTGGCATTAAGCAGCATGGTAAAAGCTTATATGCTCAGATATTCAGACTGCTTTAACCATTAATAACACACACAAGCTTTAATAATACAGAATAGCTGATCGTTTTCCATCTCTCTTTCTCTCTCTGTCTCTTTCTCTCTCTGATGCCTCGTGTCTCATGTTGTGTTTCATCTAACCTTTGATTATTTCTGTGTCCATTTTTTGAAATTTGGACATTTGGTTGAAAATGTTTGAACTTCAATACATATTAAACTGTTAAATATGTGTTGAAATCAAGAAAGTTAAGGTATTAATAAGTCAGATATACTGCATGTATTAGAAATGTTCACCTTGTCCCTAACCCTATAAAAATGCGTACAAATTTGAACAAGCAATAACAATTTCCATGAATTTTGTTTGACTTCATACTAAAAACATAACCTTAAAATTCAGATCTTTTCATACTAATTTTTTCTCATGCATCTGCAAGTGTGAGAGGATTTTCATTGAAACGAATCTCTTTCTCCACATCGAACACAACTTTACTCCTTTCTTTTGTATTTATCCCATTAATGCATTTTTTTTAAACTTTGTATGAGCAACCTCAGACAAAGTTAATCCATAGCCACGCCTCTTGAAATGCACATTACAGAAGAAAGTTTTCCTAGACAGCTTAAAGCATTTATTTTTATTTCTGTTCCATTTAATGATTATTTTTGTAAATGAGTCTTTAATTAAATACGCTAATGACCCAACCATCCTTTCGCTCATCAGTGATGGAGACTCTCGGCCTACAAAAAAAACCCACACTTGACTTTACTACATGGTGTGCTCATAATTTCCTTCAACCCAGCGTTTCAAAACCTGTTCATGAGCCAACCCACAGCATCCAAATCTTCCTCCTTTCCTAAACACCCACTGAGAGTAAGAGAGAGAGTAGAAAAAAAAAAGATCAAGTCAAGTCAAGTCGAGTTTATTGTCATTTCAGCCATATACAAGTACATAGTGAAACGAAACAACGTTTCTCCAGGACCAAGGTGCTACATAAGACAAACACAGTACTACGGGGACTACATAAATTAAACATAAAGTGCACAAGTGCAAACATGTGCAGACGCACAAGACAGAACAAGACAGTACAATGACTACAACGCCGACCAGTACGCAGTTCTGTTTAAAGTGACCAAGTGACAATAGTGCAAATATTACAGAGTTCGATATAAATAGCTGAAATAGTGTAAACATGTCTTTAACCTCAAACTCATAATCAGCTGATTCAAAAGCAGTTATCTGTAATCTAAAAAATCTGTACAACCCAGCCTTAACCTTTTCATTGATGGTAAAATAATTGAGCCATTTTTTTTTTTAAATTATGGAAATGCATACTGTATATTCCTTAACTTATAGCTACTGAAGTCTGTTTATAGGCTCCTGGGTGGCACAACAATAAAGCATCCACCATATCATCAAGAGATCACAAGTTCTGATTGACAAGTCCCCTGTCAATCAGAGTGAAACTAGCCAATCATGGGTGTTTGTGAGCTCATGTATGTGGAAGAGGGTAGAGAGCGCTCTGTTACGCTGTCCTGTGATGCAGCATGAGCAGCAGATTAATAAGATGGCTTCACATGTCTCGGAGGAGGCATGTGTTAGCCTTCACCCTCCCAAAGTAGTAATTGTAGTGTGATAAGGGAGAGCTGGCTGGTCAGCGGGAACTTGCCAAGACCATCACAGGGGCAAAAAGTTCATTTATTCATTTGCGGTGGATCCCGAGCCTATCCTGGGAACACTGGGAGCAAGGCAGGAATATACACTCGACAAGAAGCCAGTCCATCACAGGAAACCATGCACACCCACACATACACATGTAGACTTTCATTCCCAACTAGGGACAATTTATTCAATCCACCTACTGGCATGTTTTTGCCAATCCAAACACCAGCATGTTTTTCAGAGGTGGGAGGAAACTTGAGCACCCAAAGGAAGCCCACGAACAGCAAACCCCAAATCCTAGACCCTGCAACACCAACACTACCTGCTGCATGACCAAGCTGGTCCCTAAAACATGCTATCTAACATTATATTTGCATTCATCACAAGGAAAACATAAATTACTGTAAATGTATTTGTTCACCTTCAGTATCCACTTTATCCTGGTCGGGGTTGCGGTGGATCCGGAGCCTATCCTGGGAATGAATATGCCATGGATGGGACACCATTCCATTGCAGGGCAGCATGCACACACACACACACACACACACACACACATTCACACACTCATTTAGTTTTATGGGCAAGTTAAAGCCAATTCACCTACCAGCACATTTTAGGGAGGCAGGAGGAAACTGGAGAACCCAGAGGAAATTGTAAAATAGTAAATGCAAAATCCACACTCTTAATCCAATTTCCTTTTTTTTTTTTAAAAACTTACATACAAGGAAGTTGGCTTTGGTGAAGGCTTTGTTCCCTCTGTTATACTTGCACTAAATAAATACCCACCCTATAAAAACATCTGTGGTATGCTGATACAGACTGTACATACAGTACTTATGTACAGAAGGGCAGAAATTAACAGCTCTATTTACTGCTGTGGCATGTAAGCTGTCTAGCGTGTGTTCTGTGTTTTTTTTGTTTGTTTTTTTTTGTAATCTATGCCTCAGGTAACATATAGTAATCACATATACATATGTGTTTGTTTAGCTTATCCTACCAAAGTGAACTGTAATTATTAAGGATGTGGCATGAGGAAGTTTTTACTCTTTAGTACATCTGCAGTTATTATGTGACATACCAAAGTGTTGCATTCTCAGATCTGATTGGTTGATTCACTGTCTCCAACAGCAGCTCTGACAGTAGCTCCAGCTGCAAGGTTTATATTAATGCACTTGTTCTAATATGTTGCTGTCTCTATAATAGCGACCAATCCATGGGATTTGTATTGTGGACGTGCCACATTGGCTAATAAACTGGAAAAATTGATTTGAAAAAGAAGAACGTCTTTTGTTGATATGGTGACGTTTTCTGCAAGGAGATGTTTTCCTTCAGAGGGAATAAAGCATAGTCATGATCACTTCAGAATGAGCTGCAGTGAATGTTTGTTGTTATCATCCATGCATCCATCCATCCATCCATTCATCCATGGACCAAAACCATTCTCTAACACATATTCATCCTTCTCTTTAGGATGCTTTTACCTCAATCAACAAACCTAGCAAAATAAGAAAAAGGAGTTAAAAAGACAACTCTTTTGACGTGGACCAGCACATACACTAGGCCTATTTCTACTTAGTGGAAAAAGTAGGCTAGCTGCATTAAGAGTAGTTAAATGACCACATTCTGGATGGAGAAGTCCTCAGCACTGCTGAACACATTTGTCTAGACCTCAGGACCAGATTCAGGGCCAGAAGTTCAGAGTCACACCACAGGTCTGGCAATGGTTAAAAAGCTGAGAAAGGCAGATATACCAGGCTAGACTCGTATTATTATATATTATTCCTGGTCTGGTTCTTCATGCTGGAAAAATTGCGTTTATTTGTTGAGCCGCAATAACATCAGTAAGAGCAAAATGCAACGCATTATGGGAATGATACGGATGGCTGCGGCAGATTTGTGAAACACTTCACCACAGCTCCACAAACAAATCCAAATATATTATGTTCAATGTGAGTTTTATACTGGCAGAAGTGTGTGAGCACACACAGATGCGCTCGAAACAGGACTAGTCATGCAAAAGCTGTCATGATTGGACAGAGTGTGTTAGTGTTTTAATTTGCGCCACTTCCTTTGCTTGTTCCATCTCTAAACGATTTCCCCTAAAGAAGAAACTGCTGAGTTTTCCATTTCCTTTCGGCTTTTCTGTGTGGTTTATGTGTGAGTGTGTGTGGTCTGGCCGATGGAGGCGAGAGAGGGAGGGTGTGTGCCTTTTCCGTCCTCTGCTTTGTGTCTCAGAGCAAAGTTGTGTGACCGTAGCGTGTTCTGAACATGCATGACTTTTCAAAAGTGAGTCATATGCTATTTAATACGCATGCATGTGTGTATGTGTGTGTGAGCAAGAGAGTGAGTGTGTATGTGGAAAAGTCTATCCTTCTCTCCATTTTTTCCACAGACAGTAAATGAGAGGAGAGAAGTTCGCCATGGGTTACCGTTAAACATCGGCCGGTTGTCTGTTCCCAGGCCAGGCACATGGATCCAGTTACGCGCCACCAGCTGTGTATGTGTGTGTGTGTGTATGTGTGTGTGTGTGTGTGTGTGTGTGTGTGTGTGTTGAGGAGTCACTTCAGGTCTCTGTTAGAGCTTTCAGTAGCATTAATGCCTTTGCTGTACTGGTGAGCACTGGGGAAGCATTTGACAGACGCCAGTCCACCACTGTTAGCTTCTAGAAATAGCTAATCCAATTAAGTGTCACTAATCTAATGTTCATGCAGAGATAATTAAGCCTAGCTTATTCAAAACAGAAATCTTCTGCACAAGAGACTTTCACTAGTAAAGCGGGTTTAAATCAGCATCTTCTGGCCAAAAACAACAATCTGTGAGAAACAACTAAACTGAGGACAAAACATAACTCGCTTTAGCTGTCTTTCACTCATCATACACCCATTGTTCACTAATAACAGAAATAAAGGTGTGTAGCGTTGGCTCCTCGTATCCATTGTGTAGCAATCGAGCTTTTACTCTTACACCAGTCTTAGTAAAGACTAACTCAACCCCAAACCCACTATTTTAGCCAATGCCTACAATAAGCATGGGATAAAAAAACATATTCTGCCCCAAGGGCTGCCAGGAAAGCAACTCGACTCTGCCATGCCACTGCTTTACTTTAACTGAAGGGGTCAGTCGTTTCGGTTGAAAACGACTAACCACAGACCTATTCCCATAGCTCGTTGGCAAACATTGTTTCAAACAAAACACTCCAGTAACATTTAAAGGGATGCCATGAACTTTTTTTTTTCCATTCCATTGATTATATAGGGAATAAAACACATCAGGGAGTGCTGTTGTAAGAAAATAATCAACGACAGGGTGGTGTGATGCATCCGGACACAAAGCAGAATTGCTGATACCACACAAAAGGTGATTCTTTTTTCCTCAGCATGCTTTTATTCCTCTTATACTCCATAAATTTGCTAATTACTACCTTTTTTTATTAAAATTAATTCAGCAATGAATTGATTGATAATAAATGATTAATAATGAATTTTACACCTATTACACCTATTGTATTGTACTCTTTGCACTATTGTCACTGGATTCACTTCTAACAGAACTGTGTACTGGTCGGTGCTGCACTGGGACTTACTGTGCCCATTGTCTATCCCAGTCGTCATTGTACTGTCTTGTGCTGTCTGCACATGTTGGCACATGTGCACTTTATGTATAAATTTATGTAGTTCCGTTTTGTTGTTCCGTGTTGTTCTGTGTTTGTCTTATGTAGCACCTTGGTCCTGGAGAAACGTTGTTTCGTTTCACTATGTACTAACTGGCTGTATATGATTGAAATGACAATAAACTCCACTTGACTTGACTTGACTTGGCAATGACGTCATACGTTTTATCAGTTTATGGTGAAATTTACCACCAAACAAATTAGTTCCTGTTAACATTAATATACAGTAAATGGTAATTCCCTCACTAGCCTCCTTTTCTGCTCTCTTCTAGCTAATAAGACCAAAAAAATGCAGCATGTCATGTTACCAGGAAACCATAAAATGGTGGAAAACTAACTGACTGTTACAAAGCTCTGAAACTCAAGACTTCTTCCATAAATATTAAATAAACACCCCCTTGCAAGAAACTTCACCATATCCATGATAACAGTGCTTATTTAATCCATTTGTTATTGGTCTTAGATTATGTTTATCATCCACCATAAAGCTGTTACTATAGAAACAAAAACATGCTAGGATGAGCACATTAATATAAACCTTTGATCTGAATTGCACGCCTAGAAAATTACTAAAAAGAAATTAATCAACCAATTCTGCTAATCAGATTTGAGAATTCGACAGTGCTGTGGTATAATTGTGGGTTTTTTTTAAATGTGTTCTCTGTGCAGAAATAAACATTTCAGAGAAGGTTCTTCTCAGAGAATGTCTCCAAAAAGGCTCATTTTCAAAAAAGAGCCAGTCAGAATGCAACCTTCAAGATCCTGGAGCTTGTTGCCAGAAAAGTGTACAAAACATATCCATGGTGCATCTAAGGCTGTGACTCCCAACTTACCTGGGTGACATAATGACATTCTCCAGGAAGTGGACCTCGAGGAACAGTTGGCATTTCTTTGGGTGGAGACATGGGCCAGTCTTCTGTATCTCGGTCATCACCTACAACAGGTTCTGGACGAAACATTTACTCCAAAGCGGGCCAGCCAGGACCCACCAGTGCCCTGCCAGTAAGTGGGGAACTGTAGAGCCCAAATGGCATGATTATTAACTGACAGAGATCCTGGGTCACGGGGAAACTCCTGGCCTTGGCCTCTGGCACCACATCCACCAGTGAATAAACAATGGGTTTGTATAGTGTGTTGTCAATCCTTGGGAGTACAATCCTTCTACTTTTTCAAAGTTCTTAGATTCTACTTATTTGAGGCTAATTCCTGCTAGTTGAGCCACCACTGATATTTCAAATGTTTAAGTTCCATAGCCATTGCTGCAAACATTTTCCCAAAAGACTACAATTTTTGTAGTGGATCAGTTCAGATGAACCTAAAAATGGTTATAAGGATGCTTTCAGACTGGGAGCAAGTGTACGTTTTGCATGTAATCCCAGCCCTTTTTTGGCCACAAAATTCCAAAGTGACGTCAGACAACAGCATTTCAAATCCTGATCAATCAGGTCATAAATTGGGGGGTAAATAAGGAAAACATAAATTAGTCTTGTCAGTGAGTGAATATAAGGAGATATTCTGCCTCCAATGCTACAGTGAAAGCAAACATTCTCCTCATTGCCAGAGTTCATCTCATCTAAATTACTGATAATAACTAATATATTACTATCAATGTACAAGCTAGGCTAGTTAGTTAGCTGAAACTAGCTCAGACTGGTACGAACGTTAGTGTGTGCATCACGTGAGCAGATTTTTTTTTCCATATCAGCACAAAAGTGCTTTATCTGAGAAAAAAGAAACCGCATGTGTAAAAGAACCCTAAGGCTGTTTCATGTCATGGCCGTGTGACAGTCTTGTGACATGTTGTTTTGATTCTTGTTTAGAGCATCAAATTCTGATCTGTTGTCTTGGATATAACTATGTAATGAACTTTGTGTTACCTTTTAAACTCACATAATCATCTCTATACAGGAGCTGATTGACTGTGTGACCTTTCTTATACTCTTTCACCAACTTTAAGCATTTAGAAAAGATCTAGCAGAGAATAAAGTGAATTGAAAATGTCATGGCACCATCAGGAGGAGGAAAAGGTCGCACACAATGGGAAGGTCAATGCTGCGGTTAATGACAGTGTTTGAAGTAGTAATAGCACGATCATATCGCATGTGGCTGGAAATTAGTAAATTGGAGATAAACGTTAAAGGCCTTGTTATGTTCAAGGCCACTTAGAGTAAAGATTTTTCAAGTTATGGTGCCCTTTTCTATGGTTTTCATTTACATCCAAAATTATAGTAAGTGCTACTCAAAAGCGGTTTAGATAATGAGGTCAGATAGCCACAAGAGGTACGGGTCATTAGTAGTGCAGGGGGTTTGAGATGTCTTTTATATGAATTAGCCTTCACCTCAGTGGGGTAACTGACATTTCTTTCAAAAACGCTGACACATTTTGATTCTTACCCCCATTCTTAAACACCCCCCCCCCCCCCCCACACACACACACACACACAGACACACTCACACATGCACTGTGCCTATTATGTGAATATTTTCCTTTTCCATCTCTTTATTCCCCCCAAAAAATGTAAGAAAAGCTTTGTTCTCTCTCCCATTCCTGGTGTGTTATGTCTGCTCTTAAGGGCAATTATGGTTAAACACGACCCTAAACACGACAGGCATTGTTTCAGGCAGAGCAAGTTCTTCTCTTTGTTTATCTCATCAAGTTATTTTACCATATGCCAAAAAAATAGCAATGAATCTCATTTCTATGAAAATTACATATAAGCATCCTCCCAACACACACACAAACACACACACACACACACACACACACAGTGAATACAGTTGTAACAAAGCCACAGATGCTCTTTTCAAACAAACAGCTGCTTGCTAGAGGAAATCTTCACACCTGCATTTCTGTTTACATTCAGCTAAAAGGAAGACATTTTTTGTTATTTCTCTGCACCATGGTGCTAAGGTGAAAAAAAGTAATCGCACCCTCATGCACCGACCCTCCCACACGCCTATGCGCACAAAGTCCCCTTGAATTCTTTTGAAATTTGTATTCACCCACACAGATGTAGGCCAAATGATCGTAGCCGTAAACCTGTTCAGAGGCCTGCTGGGGAGAATCAGGACTGAACAATGGCTGAAGGTGAGATAGATAGATAGATAGATAGATAGATAGATAGATAGATAAGTTGATAGAAAGTAGATAGAAAGAAGATAAAAAAGAAAGAAAGGCATGATGGAGAAAGAGAATGGTGGCATTGAGGGAGAAAACAGAGGGAGAGAGAGGGTGGTGTGAAACTGAAAGAAAGAGAAAGAGGGAGAGAAGGCAAAAAAAGAGAGCGAGATAGTGAGAGATGCAGTTTGAGGGAGACAGACAGAGAGACAGGTAGAGATAGACAGACAAGGAGAGAGAGAGAGAGAGAGAGAGAGAGAGAGTGAGAGAGAGAGACAGATGGGGGAGGGGGTATAAAAAACACCGAGAGGGAAAGAAGGCAAAAAAAGAGAGAGAAACAGGAAGAGAGAGACAGTCAGAGAGAGAGAGAGAGAGAGAGAGAGAGAGAGAGGGCAGACAGGGAGAGAGATGGTGAGAGCGAGAGAGAGACATAGAGAGAACATTAAAAAAGAGAGAAGGGAAAGAAAAAGAAAGTATTTAAGGGGAAACAGAGAGAAAGATAGGGCATGAAAGTGAAAGAAAGTGATAAGGCAAAAAAGAGACACAGACAGAGAGATAGTGAGAGATAGAGACAGAGAGAGAGAGTGAAAGACAGATTAATAAAGAGAACATGAAATGGAGATAAGTGAAGAGAGAAAGAGAGAGATAACATAAAATAGAGATGGTATGAAACCAAGAAAGAGAGTGTGCATAAACGAAAGTATAAGTCTGAGGTAGGGCATGAAAATGAAAGAAATAGAGAGGGCAAGATAGACATCGAGGGAGGGAGAGAAAAAAAAGACCAGTAGGAGAATGTCAGAAATGGACAGGATGAGAGAGAGAGAGATAGAGAGAGATAGAGAATGAAATAGGGCATGACAGCAGAGAGAGCAATGGCATTAAAAGAGAGATGGGCCCTAAAGGAGGGAATGACAGAATAAGAAACATCTGATGAAAAAAAACAAGATATGGTGAAAAGATGCTCATAGTGGGGGGGTGGGAGGTGGAGAGAAGGAATGAAAGAGAAAGAAAAAAAGTGAGCATGAAAGAAAGTGAGAGATATGTCATGAAAGAGACAGCAGGAAACTGTTAGAGAAAGAGAGAGAGAGAGAGAGAGAGAGAGAGATAATAAGAGAGAGGGGGCTTAAAAATGAGAGAGTGAAAGAGAAAGAGAGACAGCACGGAGGAGAGAGAGGGTGTGTAAGATAACGGGCATGCAAGAGAGAGAGAGAGAGAGAGAGAGAGAGAGAGAGAGAGAGAGAGCAGTGGCTTAGTGTATACTGTATACAGTATATAAAGTAAGAAATATTATTTCAGTATATTATATTATATATAATCACAGCGCTGAATTCTTGAAACTGATTGGTCAGAAGGTGTTGATTAATTTTCCAAGTATAATAATCCAAGTCAGTAACTATAAATGGATAAAAGTACATGCTGTTCATTAATACATTAAAGTGTAATAGGAATAGGAATAAAATACTTCAGGGCATGATATTATTGGAAAATAATCAAATTCAGAGTGGTTACAGCAACTAGTGGGTGAAGCTAGCGAAGCTAGTGGGTGCACGTGTTGAGGATGCAGAAGATAGGGATAGGTGGAGAGTGATGATTCGCTGTGGCGACCCCTGAAGGGAAAAGCCGAAAGAAGAAGAAGAAGAAGAAGAAGAAGAGTGGTTACAGCAACTCTGCTTCGTGTTGAGCCACATCACAACGCCTGTCATTGATTATTTTCCTATAGCAGCACGCCCCCAAGTGTATTATTCCTTACTTATATATTTACTGTGACAATATGCTAACTGAACCATATAAGCATTATTATTTCAATATGATGAAGGTTATTACACTGACCAGGCTTTCTATGTTTAATCAACCAGCTATGTGAGTTATCACCATGGCAAATATAACGTCTTTTTCTCTTAATGGCGTTACATGGAATAACCGAAATTTGGGAATAAACTCCCATCTTTCTCTCTCTCCACCTGTGACGGAGTTTCACCACCTCCATATCTCCTCCCTACTATTCAACTTCTCCTCTGAAATCCTGGCTGTCTAGGACAAAGAAGAAGCCCACCGCCCAACTTCTCATGGTTCTCCCCACTTTTTACAGACTCTACATGTCACTTATTTGAGGGTGCAGTGTCAAGTCGCAAAATCAAACAACTTTGTACTTATACATGTAGGTCATACAGGAAGGCTAACACACCTTGTGAGGTGTTGACTGTCTAGGCCTGATGTACCAAACTGTGACTGTTTTAGATGTAATTAGGTCGTATTCTGCACAAAAAAGCCTGTTATGTACGAAACTGGCATACAAGTCTAACCGTGCATGCAGCAACACGCAAAATGTTCTTCTGTTGTTCCTACATATGGATTTGAGGGAGGTTCACACAAACGTCGGCTCAGAAAAGAGTGGAGAGATGAAAAGTACGGCTGATTAGATTTTCCATTTGATGTACTAAACTTCGCGTAATTAGTGGAGGCCAGGTTTTTTTTGTGCTTTTTGTTTACCTCACAAAACCAGGTGTAAATTTGCTGCATGAGGATTGATCTCAGCGTTATATGCAGCGTTGCCAGGTGCTTCGTTTTTCCTGAAAATTGGGCGACTCTTGGACTGCCAGCATGTTTTTTTCATTATGATATATATGTATATATATATATATATACATACACTGCTCTGCCAAAAAAAAAGTCACTATTTAGATTTCAATAGGCAAATACATAAGAGTCTGTGAATGGATCATTATTAGAGTGATTATAATGTTTCTAGCATGTTATATGTTTGGCAACAGTTCTTTTAATGGAAATAACATCACAACATTTATCTCCATCAAGAGGTGCATCAATTTTTGGCCAAGATCTTGTACTGACAATGCAAGAGATGAGCACTGTTTAAAGTCTCCTCCAGCACGTCCCAAAGACTTTCACTGAGGTTAAGGTCAGGACTCAGAGGTGGCAATTCATGTGTGAAAATGATTCTTTATGCTCTCTGAACCATTCTTTCACAATTTTCACCCTGATGAATCTTGGCATTGTCATCCTGGAATATGGCCATGATACGTCTTTCTACATGGTTATTAAAGAACCAAAAAACGACACACTTCATCTTTTAAGATTAAAAGAACTGTTGCCAAACATATAACATGCTAGAAACATTATAATCACTCTAATAATGATCCATTCATACACTCTTATGTATTTGCCTATTAAAATCTAAACAGCGATTTTTTTTTTGGCTGGGCCGTGTGTGTATATATATATATATATTACTTGTGACAAAATATGTAATAATAAGGTCATTTTAGGAACCTGATGAAATTACAGTTTGGCTTTTTAATATTTCTCAGTGTGAACACACTAGACATAAATCTAAGAATGATCTAGAATAGTACATGATAATATGGTATGTAATAACACAGTTATTACAGTGATACAATAATACGGTTTTTCAAGGCTTCTTTAGATAGTTATGATTTTATCATCCTAATTAGAACCCTTTTCAACGGTCTATTGCAAGGTTCTAGATGTAGCTAGCCCTTAATGGTTTCTTCATTAAAACAGTCTTTTTCCTATGTGTCTGTGATTTTAGACCAAGCTTTTCTTACGTTGTGCTCTACTTACTAGGTTTGTGCGTTTTGTATCTTCCTGGTTTCTTGTTTGGATTGTTCACACAGGTACTGGACTGACTTCATTGTGAAATAATTACATTTACTTATTTAGCAGACACTTTTACCCAAAGTAATGTAGAAATCGGGCAGACTCCAGTCCATTTGGGCCTGATTTATACTTGAATTTCATTCTAAATTTGTTCTTAGGAAAGGTTCTCAGGACTTGTACACAAATGATATATTAAAACAGGTGTCCAGGATGTTCACACTGAACATTCGCTAGGTCTCGATTGTACAATGAAGTGCATTGGACCAATAAAAAGAAGGTTGACCTAGATATTTTCCTTTTATATAATGTTATCTAAATTATTTATAGCTTTTGCACAACATATAATTAGATTTTCTGGCATCGGAAGCCGGGACAGTTCACAGTTGTCCTGAATCATGTGATATAATTATTGCGACACACTGCCATCGCCACAAGGAAAAGTTCATACGTCGTTGGAAACCTGTATAATATTACGCAAGTTTTCTTATAAATATTACTTACGAGATGAGTTTTTATGTTTGACCATTTTAAGATCAAATTCATGTATGTTTTATAAATTCACCATAGCCCCTATAATATAACCTAAAAAGTACAAGCGTCAGTTTTAGAAGAATCAATTTAAAACATCTTAAAAACAAACACCAGATTTTTAGCGTATAACCATCACTTTACAATCCACCTCTAGTTTTGAAATCAGGGCTGAGAACAAATCAGAGGACTGCCTTGTCCCCTTCCCATGTCTGTCAGAAACCTGGCCTGCAGGGAACTGAGTGGGTGTGGAAAGGGGCTTGCACAACCTCTTCCCCCCTCAATCAAATAATGATCCATGACCCCCATAGTAACTATCTCAAGCTCTGTCTCTGTGTTTGTCCTAATTTCCCAACAAAATTGCAGGAAACACAATCTATTCTCGTTGGACTTCATGTTTTTTTGCCTCTTGTGAGAAATAGATGTTGTGTATTGATTCTCATGCAACTGCATGGGAACTGCAGCTCTTGTGCTTTTTAAGGGTGGTTCTTCCTACGGGCGAGCGTACATGATGCACTACATGCTCAGAGCTAAACAACATGCTGGCTATCACTTTACAATATTATGTACTGCATATGCGTACCTAGCCATTCGTAAAAATGAAGACTTATTAACTTCAAGATAAAGTGAGGGATTGTTTATAGCTGTTATAACATAAGTGATAACAGGAACTAACTTGTTTCCTGGACGTCCCACGACATTAAATGTAACGGATGAAAAGTATGACATCATACTGCAATTGTAACTGTCATATAGGAGGAATAAAACATTTCTGGATATGGTGAGTGAGGTTATTGGAAAAGAATCTGTTTTGCGGTAGCAAGAGTAACGTTGATTATTTTCTTATAACCACATGCCCCCAAGTGTTTTATTTCTTGCATAGTCATAAAGAGACAGAAACAATTAAGCACTATGGTTAAAAAAATCAAATATTTAGCATCACATTCTTTGAAACAGTGTGAAAGGTCTGTGGACAGGATATATAAATATTTAAAAGAGATTGGTCTCAGTTTTAATTCATGCATTCTTGAGTTAATTAGTATCAACCACAAAAGACCTACATTTTTCATTCAATTATATCTTGTATTTTATCGACTTGGTGCTCCTTGCATATAAAATGAACAGCTTTTGAAAACATATTCCCAAAGAATGGAATTGGGTGTTGTGGGTTTCCATGTACAACATTTATTTTATTGTCAAATGTATTGTCTAGTGTTACTTGAAGAATCAGTTAGCTAGCCAGTTTTCTCTGCCGACATTAGCTAGCTATGTTTCTAGACTATGTATTTGACATAGTTGAGTTGGGCTGATGTGTCAAGTTTTCATATAAAACATAATATTAAGATAGACTGGATATAGTAGATATGTAGTTTAGAGAAAGGGGCCTTAACATTTGGAGAAAATGAGTGTATATCTATGAGTGATACGTTTACGTTTTAGTCATTAATGAAAAACAGTTCTTGGTAGTGGAATTAGGTTTAGTGGTAGTGCACTGGGTACTGACGCAGGAAGACGTCTTTGTGGGAAAAAGCAAGAGAAAGTGAGAGAGAGAGAGAGAGAGAGAGAGGGAGGGAGGAAGGGAGGAGCTCTCACTGGTCTCAGCAGAGTTACATCTGATGAGAAAATCTACCTTATAACAGTCGAGTGTAGCGAGACCCTCTTTTCTCTCTCTCTAAGAACGTGCAGTGAACTTTATTTACTTCCCTTTTGTCTAATCCCTCTTTATTTATGATGCTCTCCCCTCTGTCCCTCCTTCCCAGAGACGTGAGAAGGGTTGGCTTATCACTCTCAGGGTCCCCGTGGTCAAAACTTCACGGGAACTGTGTGGGAACCGTGATGTTGGCCGAGCTCCTCCTTTCCCAGAATCCTCATCTCCGGTCCGCTTAGGAAACATTCCCGGACCGGTTCTAACTCGCTGCGTCTTCTCACGAGTGCTGGGAAGAACGAGGCCTAATGGCTTCCGTATGGACGCAGGTAGCAGTGACCCAGGAAGTGGGTTCAGTGTTCCATGAGAAACCAGAGAATGTTTTTAACTGTCATTTATTATTTTTTTGCATTCTCTTGCTTCCTTGTTTTTACCCAGCTGGTCTGAATTGGCGTGTATGACTATGTTTAAAGATGAAATATAAACCGTACACAAATCAACACGACTGAATCGCCAACTTGGAAAATATAACACCTTTTCAATGTGCTTGAGTGTATGTCTCTGAGTGTAAATATGCAATCATTGGCAATAATTAACATTACACCTTGTATTGTGTTTTAGTGTGGGAATAATTGTTAGCCTTTAATTGAGGGTGTGTTAGTAATGATGAAAGAGTGTTATGTGTGTCACGCTGTGTGCCATCTTGTTACCCCTTAGTGTTACAGCTCCCATGGGAGAGAGAAAGAGACTGTATGTTTTCCTTGGCTCTGGATGTAATCAAAGAAAGACAATGGAACATATGAGATTGTGTGTGTGTGTGTGTGTGTGTGTGTGTGTGTGTGTGCTCTGACAATGTGGATGACTTGTAGTGATGCTTATGACACAAACACAGCCAGATGAAACAGACTGTGTGTAGGATGAATGAGTATGTCTATGAAATCAGTGCCCTCATGCAGCCTAAAAGTCTGTGTGTATGTGTGTGTGTGACATGAAATGAGTAATTCTCCTGAGTTCCTCTAATTAAAAACTTGTTCTTTCTGCCTTTTTTGACTCTGTGGGAGAGCTGCATACTGAGATCGTGTTGAAACACAAGGAAAAAGTCATGGTGCAGAGAGTAGACAGAGATTCAGTGGTGACTCAGTGGTGTGGGCTTTATTTTAGCTTTTTGTAATGGGTTGGGGGGTGGGGGGGATTGTGGTTGGATGCACATTCTAAATATCAACAACAATACTATTTTTATTCCTTGACTCAAAATTCGTAGCATTCTAACTTTGAACAAAATATTAATGTTATATTTCAGGTTTTATACATCACTTTATATAAATAATTTATATAAACATTTACTTTTATATAAACTTTTTTTTTTTTTTTTTTTTTTACCTTTCACTTCACAGTTCACAGTCACTGATAAATTCTGTGAGGAGATGTTTATTTAGCATTTTTGTAAGGAGTCTCCAGTGGCAGTGATTTGTAACAGTCAGTGGTAAAGCTGTAACTTTACAGTTTTGTTTAGGTTTTAAGAGGAATTGGTGCCTTACGGCTTACGGTGAATTGTTGTGTATCGAATGCCAGTGTTTTCAGGATCCCGAACTGTGGCTGATTTAAAATAGTGCTAACAATCAAAGCAAAAAAGATCTAAATGGGGTGAATATTATCAAAAGTTTTGCCAAAACAGTTTTGCTAACTGAAGGAAAGGTTTATTTCTTCAGTGTATCAGAATTTGTGTGTTACCAGCTGATAAAAAACAGAAGGGGTGTGAAGCACTGAGAGACTAAACATGCTGCAGTGTCGGAATAAGTAGCCTTTGTCTGCTAACACTGACAATGTGTGAAACACTTTAGGTGGGAAGAGTTCCTCAGTTGGTAAGTGTGAATACATGTTGTGTGTCTTGCTTTCACACACATGCACACACATGCACACTTGCGCACACACACAACGACACACACACACACACACATTGTATGAATGAGTGTGAGTTTCTGAGAAGAAGTGACACACCCACACACCTACATCTGTCTTCTTTTTGCTTTAGCTGATTAAATACAGGGCTTTTGTCCTCTGCGTGAGTCTTGCGCAGAGGACAAAATATTTGCCCCACAGCACATCCAACAGCGAAAGAAGTAACAAAACAGATGAATGGAAAAAGGGAGCTTGGTGAAAAAAGAGGGCTATGAAAGGAAATGGGGGATAAAATACTGTACATTCCTGTGTTAGAATGTTTTAGTGGAAAAGATCATTACTATTACAATATTTACTTCTTAATGGATTGTAGTGTTGGCCTTGTGAAATGAATTTCATTGTCTGTTTGCTTTCTTTGCTTTATGTATTATACATTTGTGTTGTTTGGAACAGTGTGCCAAACCCTTGTGCAAGGAAACCTGCTTGGCTATGTAAGGAATAAAACATGCCAGGGTGTGCTGTTCTAGAAAAATAATCAACCATGAAGTAGTGTCATGCGTTACCATGCTGAAGTGGATATGTTTCATATACCAGCATGTCCTGAAGTGGTTTATCCCGCTTACACCACAGCAATTGGCCAACAGTTACAATTTATTATTTGTTAAAGACTGATAAGTTGTACTTTTTGTCCATTTAGAGTTACATTCAATGTAGTGGAATGTAAATTCCTGTTCCCTCGCTTTTTGTTGAGGTTAATAAGAACTGAGAAACCACATAACGCAGTGTCCTCTGTGGAAACCTTAGAAGTTACAGCTTTACTTCTGACTGTTACGAAGCCCTGACACTGGAGACTCCTTCCATAAATGTTACATAAACATCTCCTTACAGTAAACCTCAACATATCAATGATTATATGTTTAAATACCAGTATGTTCTGTAATCTGTTTATTATTAGCTGTAGATTATGAGGAGCGTCCACGTGAATTAGCCGTTACTATAGAAACAGCAACTTATTATAAGGAATGCATTAATATAAACCTGTGATCTTCCTTGCAGCTGGAAGTGCTGTCCAAAGTGTTGTTATAGAAACATGTCCTTTAGTACTGAAGTCTTTTAGTGCTACCCGTTCAGTTCGTAGGTACGATATGATCTTTGAATAACTTTAATGCTAGTGTTTTACAAAAATTTCAAGGAAGAACCACTTAAACCACACAAATGAATGTATGAATATATGCTATTTTCCATCTAGATGATAAAAACGTGTTCTTAAATAAGCTTCTTAAAGTGACCTGAAGCAGATTTGGGAAAATGAACTTTATGTGTATATATTCTCTCTGAGCCATCACCCCTTCTTGGCCCCCACTGGCTTAGATTATTTGAGATAAAAGCTTCGTTTACTATAAAAGTTTTTTTTTTTTTCAACCTTCTGACCTTGTAGATGCAAGATATTTACTTTGGCTGCATATTTGACCCCATGGACAATTACTACGCATATAACATTTTGGCTCCTGGATATCCCAATAAACAAATCTAATAAATCAAAAGAATGTTTGATTTTATAAAAACAACAGAATCCTAAAGTAATCTGTTATCATAGCCTATTTCGTTTTCCCCTCATATTTTATTATGCTACTTTATTTTATTGTGCTTTATTGTGTTGTTATGTCAAATACTGTAGTGTGTTCATGTAGTGAACAAAAGTGACTAAAATCCCAGACTAAAAGCAAAACACAAAACGTGACTTTTTTTTTTTTTTTTTTATTAAAATGCATCAAAAACTACATCGTTTGCACACAATGAAGGTAGACTATAGCAGAGCATGGTACAGAGTCAAAAATTACAATATACAGTGAATGAAAAAACACTATTTGTTCTTTAGGGAAGGAGCCACTGAGCTAGGTGTTACACTCAGCACACATAACGCAACAGTTTGTACAGCTCGATTTGAACCAATTAGTCCTCTGTTCTTCAGGTGTTTGGGCATGCACATCAACAGACCAGCCATGAAAACTACAAAATGCCTCGAATTAATAAACACGTCGCTTTGGTCATTTCACTAAGACAAGAGATTGGATGATGGATGGATGGATGGATGGATGTTCACTTTATAGTTGCAACTATAAAGAAGTTTGATTGTGCTTTTGTTATACATCAAATATGATGCTGTCATGAAGCATTATAAGGCATAATGTGTGTCATAGTTGTTTCCTGAGTCAAACTGACTGGATTGCCATTAGCAAACATCGCATACCCAAGTCTGGAAAAATGGAATCGTCCTCAACGCTATAACCCCAGAGACAAAGGAAATCCATATAGCAGAGGTGGATGCTGGTTGCTTTCTAAACTTAGTTCTTTTATTTTGTGGAACAACAGCTTTCTCCTTCCTCTGTTCTATAGGAACTTCTCACACACTGGCTCACTCAATGTCAGCCATGGCCTCGGGCTCAGGACGTTAATTATGTACAAATGACAAAAGAAAAAGAGACGAAGCGCCATCACAAAGGCTTCAAAGTGGCTTTGGAGCGGAGTGAACAAAGAAGGCAGCATTAGGAGAACCAGCGGCCTAAAGAATGGCTGGCGGTCGCTGAAAGACGATCTCACTCCCACACTCCTCGGCACACACTCTCTCTTTTCGTCCTCGTTCTCCCTTTAGGTACGGCGAGCAGGTGTGGCGGAGCGCAAGCGGCTGGGAAAGGCCTCTGGCTGATGACCTATTGTGCACAACACACATGCGCGCACACACACACACACACACATACACCTGAAAGGAAGGGAGGGACAGATTTCTGGCCACTTTAGCTCCAGTGTGCGAGCTTGTGTGTGCTTTTGTCATTGAAATAATGAGAGACGATCCATTTCATATGTAGTTATCATCTACCATTTCAGTCACCTCATTGATGTGAGGAAAGACAGATAATAAAGGCGCTTAAAGCTACGTGTGTTCTTCATTCTTTCTGAGGCTGGGATGACATCATAAAATGTAACACTTTGGGCAACAAAAGGAAAGCGAGCCATCGTGCCTTGAAGTATAATCGATTATAAGTTATTACGATGAAATTTGACCTCTTTGGACTTGTTTTTTCGTGGATAGGGTTCCTCGTCATTTTGTTTTGCTTGGGTTTTTTTTTTTTTTTTAATAGAATGTTTTAGTGCATTGGAGCTACATAGGAAAAAAAATACATTACATTTAAAATTTGTGAAAAACCATTTCATAATTTAGAAATAATATATTACAGTAGCATGACTTGCAATCTTATATTAAATCATAGAAATGAAAAATAAAACAAAGAAAAAGCAAAAAAAAACCAAAAAAAAAAAACCAACAACAACTAAACAAACAAACAAAAAAAAGATAAATGCTTTTTTTTTGACCTGGAAACATAAAAAAATAATCATAGCTCAAATCATGGCTCAAATAAATTAAAGAAACCCAAACCATATTACTTAGTTTAGACAGATAATGGCTGGAAACAAAAAAGAAAATAAAAACAATATTAAAAAAAATAATTACTGTAATAATAAAAACTGTTCATACACAAATTGTTCATGATTGGTGGAGACAAAGGAAAACATCAAAAATTTCATTCTTTTTGTACGCTGAATATCAATGCTGTACCGTCAAAAGGTAAAAGCTGATTGTAGCCATAAATAAAAGACAAATCAATCACATTGGCCCAATACAGCATGTCTTCAGGGTTTCTTTAATCACCAGACCTGGCCAAAGGTTAAAGGTCATTCTCTGAACTTCCTGAAGTGTAATTTTTTTTGCTTGGCCATTGAACTCCTGCTATCATCATCCAGCTGCTCTCGTTACAGAATAAAACTAAACGTCAGTCTTTTAGAGCCTGTTTTTTTTTCAGAAGAGCTTTTTTCTCGCTGTTCTTTCTCTGCTCAGTTCAGTCTTAAAGCACACAAAGCCTTGTGAAATACATTGTACAATATTTAAACAACTGAATGATACCGTCTCTGAGAAAAATGAAAGCAACTCAAAATGGAGGGCGTCAAAGTTGACTGAAACATGCAACTCTTCTGTCGTTGTTCTTTCTTTTCTCAGTAAGGCCTCCAGACCGACTCGTCCATTCGTCCCGGTGTGCTCATGGCACTTGGGGAGTTGCTGTGGCTGCCGTCAGCCTCTACGCCATCGCTACCGCCGATCAGGCCGCCAGCTCCGCCTCCTGACCCCGAGGCTCCGCCTGGCGCCGTGCAGGAAGTCAGCATTCGGGTGGGGGAACGCTCTCCGACCGTACTCCCGGCAGTGCTGCCTGCAGGAACCATGGAAAACTGGTAGGAGCCTGAGCCAGTGCCATAGTACAGGTGGTAGGGGGACGAGTTGGTCTGGAAGTGCGAGCTCTGGTTCTGGTTTCCGGGGTATGGCGGGGGCAGGTAGGGTGTGTAGCGGGTGGAGGTGGGAACGCCCGTCACGCTGAGACCCCCGATGCCCGCACTGGATGGGTTGGTGGAGTAGGTGAAGGGGCCAGGGTAGTGCATATGAGGGTCAGAGAACCGCGGCGCTGTGAGAGGAGACAAGGACGGGAACGTGGTGCGCTGCTGGAACAGATCTGTACCTGAGAGAGATAGACAGAAATAGACATTTCTGGTCAAACTGGATCATGATCAGAGACTGGACTGGATTTTCAAACAAGATTACATCATTTATCAGATATGTACCTCAGAAAAGATTTGTTTTATTGACTAAAATGGCCCACATTTTCAGCAGCCATAATTATGGACGTTTCTCCTATTTATTATCTCCAAAGACATTTAAGGAAATTCTTAAATAAACATCGCTTTGGTGAACTTTCTGTTAGGAGACGTTTATTTAACATTTGTGAAAGAAGACTTCAGTCAGTGTCAGTGCTTTAAGGTAAAGCTGTTCCTTTAAGCTTCTTCCACTTGGGGAGAGCCTTCAGGGTAAAAGACTTTGCGGTTTCTCAGTTATGTGACAAGCTGCATTTTTGCATAAATTTTTGCATAAATTGCCAATTGCTCTTGGTATAGGAGGAATAAATCACTTCAGGAAATGCTGTTACTGGAAAATAATCTAATTTAGCATTTAGCGTTTCACTATAATTTTATTGTTCATTGTCATCCTGCGCCATAGTTTTAGCAAGTTTGTACAAAACAATGTATTGTTTCGCAATTGTGTGTATGTCCCTGATTGGCAGGTCTCATTTTAGGATTAAGAGTAATGTACTTCAATTGACACAAGGCAATTAACCGGACAGCACACATATTTGGGTGTGTGAATGATATATTCAGTTAAATATTATACGTGGATATATACAGAGCTAAAAAAAATAATAATAATATCGGTCTCAATTTTACATCACCCATTCTTCAATGACATGTATGAACTGAGTAAGAATTTGTATTACTATCTGAAATATTATGAAATGGTTTTGTATTAATTTTTGATAGATGGTGGAATAAAAGCAAGTTTTGGCAGAGGACTCAGACTTTTTGGACCCTACACCAGATTGCTGAACACCATGCCCAGATCTCAGAACACTTGGAGTTGGCTATTAAAAGAAGAAAAATGTGAGCTTTAAGACCCAAACTGTTCCTGATGTGAGAAAGAAAGCCATATATCCTATCCGATCCTATCCTATAGCAAGATGTCTGAAGTTTTCCCACATGGCAGCATATACTATACTTTACTTTACTTTACTATACTATACTACATGCTGCCATGTTGCTAATGGCCACTGGTTAAAATTATCAATAAATCCAGATATTGTCAACAGAAAGATTAATAAAGATGAGTCACTCCATAATTATGCATGTATACTAACCACTAAGTGGCCTGATGTGCCAAGTTTATGTCTGTTGTGCTGTCCCATGATGCACTGCCTCATTCAGCATCACTGAGGTTATTAAGGGAGTAAAATGAACCATTAAATTCAATGACTGTATGCAGGAATCCAATACTTCTCCAGAAAGTGAGGAGAAGTGTGAAGAAGGCTCTGTTATTTCTACTTTGGATCAAGTTAAATTGGACAATACTTGTGGGTGTGCTGTAATAGGAAAATAATCAACATTGGGATTACGGGAAGCGGAGTTATTGTTACCTCCCTGAAGTTGTTTTTTTCCTCTTATACCACATGGTCACATTTAAAAAAAAAAAAAAAAAATCTATTTAAAAAGGACATGTATTTTTTATCCTCTTATAGTTTCATTTAATGTTGTTGACATTTGCTTGTTGCTACAGCTAAGCTAGCATAAATGCAGTGTTGTGTTTAGCTAGTTGACTCACTAGCAATGTAATTTAAACCATTGTTTTATGCTAACTAGTACATCGAACTGAAGACATTTAAAGAAAGGCTAGTGATGAGTGAAGTGAGTTCTAACACAGGTGGATGATGAAAAATCAGTGCACCTGCATGTTATGGACACACACCCACAAATACACACACACACACACACACACACACACACACACACACACATGCACACTTCCTAACTTTTTATTTATTTTTGTATTTTTTTAACTACCGAGTGCCTGTGCAGCAGCAGTGCATGCTGGGATAGCGGAGCACATTTTGCTAGTGAGCAGGCTTTGGCATGCCAGCAGCCCAAGGGGGGGCGGATGCCGGGCTTTGCGTGCCACCGCCTCATTGAAACGTCTTTCCCCCTCCTCCTCCTCCTCCTGCTTCTCTGTCTGGAGAAGTGTGGAGAAGAGAAACAGAGACAGAGGGGGAAAAACGAGACTGTTCCTTTACAATTTCCACTGCTTCTTTCTCTTTTTTCCTTTTTTTTCCCCCTCAAAGAACATGTTTTGCTGTTCATGAGGAGGGGGAGACTCTGAAGTCCGCTCGTTCTTTTCTCGTATTCCTCTGCACTTGATTTGAGATAGAACCCTTTAAAAAAGTCCAGCTCTCTCGCTTTTTTGTAGCTCAAATACTCCCCACACCCCCTTTTTTATTGCTAAATATAGAACAGAGAAAGCTGAAAAGCAGTGACTGGATTGTATATGCTGGAGGAACAACAGGACATGACTAGTATATGAGTTACGGAGGCATCATACAAATGACAGGGCACAAACAAATGCATAAAGCGGCCTCACTAGCCTCCTCTAGAGGACTGACGGAGATCCTGCAGGATAAGGACATGTTTTCAAGGCAAATGCACTCAAATAATAAAGGTGTTAGAAAGAGAGGGACACCAAATGGAGTCTTATCCAGCTTTCCGAAGCTGTCATTCCCATTACTGGTGCTTTCCCTACAATTTTGTGGTATCCACGCGCCATCTGACTCACACAACTATGCTCGTAATTTATAACCACAAATTCTTCCGTCTTAGAAATGTAGTCGCATCTCTGAAAGGACAAATTAGACAGTTTTAGAAGCAGAGAGCTGCAAGCCGAGAGACAAAGACAGCGTAAGTGTGTATAAACAAAAAAGTGTGGTTTGTGCTCTCCTCAAAGTGCATTTAGCTTCCTTGTAGTGTTGCATAATTGATAGCTGCCATGAGATATGAGAGAAGTAGCTAATGAATAAATAAGAACATGCAATTTATTGAAACTGGGAGAACTCTGAGCGGAGAATTCATGGAAAAGTTTTTTTTTTAATGAAAATAACCTGTTTAATATGTTGATGGAAATTAACATCTGCCCCTAGACCTCCATTCTCAGTGAGTTTAGAGTAAACAGGTTCTCTGTTCTTTTCCTGGTACAGTGAAATATCGAAATTCCTGTGAAATCCAGATATGCCTTGTTTGCAGTGCGTGAAAATGAAGTTCAACATCACTGGACTTTTATTATTATTATTATTATTATTATTATTATTATTATTATTATTATTACTGGATTCTTGTAGTAACGAAAGTCCATTCCTTTTGGGAGTGTATGTCGGTGTGTGTGTGTATGTGTGTAAAAGAGAGCAGTAGCAGGACCCACCCTACACATGATCTCTATTACTCTCTGTTTAAATGTGTTGACTCAGAGTGAATAGGAAAAAGGAGGGTGAGAAAGAATTAACCAGACAAATATACAGGAAAAGATTGAGGGAAAAATAGCAGATAAATCCCAGAGCCGGTCTGACACACACACACACACACACACACACACACACACACACACACACACACACACACACGCCTGATGTTCTCTCTCTCTACGTATTTCTTTGGAGTCGCTTTTTGATGGAATTCAAGTCTTGTATAGAGCTCATGTTGTTTCTCTCCTCTGTGTGTATGTGTGTGTGTTGTGCCCCACCACAGGGAGCTGTTTTATTCCCAGAGTTCCACTAGCCCACAGTGAAGCGTGTAACCCACCTTGGCACAGAGGTTTGCCTCATTTGCCTGCAATGTATGTGTGCTGTGTGTGTGTGTGTGTATTATTGTGCGTGTCTGTGTGGTCAGGATGCAAATACCCAGAGCACTCCCCTGTGAAATGTTTGCTTACAAGATGGGAATGCAAACCGTGATGGATTGCACCTGTGGGCCCACTAACAATATGGCCAGGTAAGTGAGAGAGTGAGAGAGACAGTGAAAGAGAGAGATTGAGAGAGATATGCAGAAATGAAGTGAGTGTGAGAGAGAGACAGAGAGAAAGAGAGAGGGAGAGACAGTGAGAGATGGAGAGAGAGAGAGAGAGAAACAGAGATGGAGAAAGTCAGTGAAAGACAGCAGTGTGACAGAGAGACAGTGAAAGAGACTGACAGAGAGAGAGAGAGACAGTGAAAGAGACAGAGAGAGAGAGACAGAGGAAGACAGTGAGAGAAAGACAGAGAGGCAGAGGAAGAGAGAGAGATGAAGAGACAGCAGTTACAGAGTGACAGAGAGACAGAAAGAGAGAAAGTGAGAGAGAAAGACAGAGAGGGTGAGAGAGCGAGAAAGAGAACAGACACTAATTGCTAAAACTTCTAAATTGTTTTATTTTTGTAATGATTTTACAAATTTTCCTGGAAATTACATCTGTCTGTCTATCTGCCTATCTGTCTGCCTATCTGTCTGTCTGTCTGTCTGTGGTTTTCAGTTGAGTCTTTTACCAGGCTGGTACTTTATAATCAGTGAGCCAAAGTGTCTCATAATAGTAATTTTAAAAGTAATTTTAAAGATGTTTCACTTCACTGTGTTTGAGGTCAGAACACGTCTTCTAAATTACCCTACAAGTCTCCTTGATGCACTACTGCCAGACATTTCACGTAAGCCACAGACATGAGCTAGCTCTAACGTGGCCTGTGGACGTGTGAAGGGTGATGGTGGGTAAAACCGTCACTTACACACGCTAGAGGAAGAGAGAGGCAAATAACCGACGCTGCGCCTTGGCTGTGTTTATACTGGCACGATAGCATATGGGATAAACACGATGTGTCAAATGCAAATGATTTCATGTCAGATGGTGAGCTGTGCGATCACTCTCGCTGGGCGAAAAGAAAACAAACATTAAAAAACTAACAAGAAAACAGATCATCAGATAAGATGGCAGAGGAGAGCCGTTTCTCTGATTTTGACGGGTCTGAGGTCTTTTAAAATGAAATCATTTTTAAACAATAGTTCTTCACAGCACCAATTAAAATTCATCTAAGGATTTAAAAAGTTTCTTATTCCAGACTAGTATGATTATGTTGTGTGTGTGTGAGTGTGTGTGTGTGTGTGTGTTTAGGTACATATGACTCAACTGCAGTTCTGGCATCATTATGGGATTTGCGGTAACAGGAAGGGCAAACTGGCTGAATTGCTGTAGGGATGGAAAAAAATCTAAGAGTGTGTGAGTGGAGGTGTGTAAATTCAGGGTTGTGGGAATAAATGTGTGTGTGTGTGTGTGTGTGTGTGTGTATGATAATTTCTGTAAATTGTCCTTATAGTACAGAGTCTGCTACACACTAATCAAAGCAGCTTGACTTCATTATCATTCGCCCTTAGAATAAATTATCACATTTATGTGTGTGTGTGTGTGTGTGTGTGTGTGTGTGTGTGTGTGTGTAACAAAAGGTCTTACTTGACCAGCGAATGTCGTCCTCCACTTTGCAGGGTTTGATTTGAGGCGGGTCGATCTGCTCAGGCCACAGTCCTGTAAGAGAACAACATATCAAAATATAATGGTGTAAAAGGTCCGTCTGTCCACTCTACTCATCTATTCATCCATCCATCCATCCATCCATCCATCCATCCATCCATCCATCCATCCATCAATCACATATCCAGTTATCTGTCTATCTATCCAAATTTCCATAGACCCTCCATCTAGCCATCCATCTATCAATCATTCTTCTTTCCATCTATTCATCCAACTATCTATCCATCAATCTATTCATGTGTTTACTTATACATCGATTTTCCAACCAGCCATCCATTTATCCAGACATATACATCAACTTTCCATCCATTAATCTATTCATCCATCCATTCTTACATATATTCATTCAGCCATCTATCCATCAATGCATCAATGCATCATGCACCTATTCGTCTGTCTGTCCATACATTTGTCATCTGTCATCCATTCATTGACTCAGACTATTTTTTTCAATCATACATCCATTTGTCCTTTCATCCATCTTTCTATAAACCATCCATCCATCTAACATAAATCCATATTTGTCCATCCATCTGTTCATCCATCCATCTAGTCATCCAGCAATCTGTATGTCTATTATCCATCCATCCATACATACATACATGCATCCAGCCATCTATCCATCAATCATGTATCCAATTGTCTGTCTATCCATCCATCTCTCCATAAACACTCCATCCATCCACTGATCCATCCTTCGTACATCGTACATCCATTTGTCCATTCAACCGTCCATCCAGCCATCCATCCTTCCATCCACCTAGACATCTATCCATCAATAATACATCCATTTGTCTGACCATTCATCCCCATACATCCATAAATCATCCAGTGATCTGTCTGTTCATCCATCTACCACTGTCTGTTCATCCATCCATCCATCCATCCATCCATCCATCTGTATCAAATTCCAATTTAAAATATTTTCTACTAGAATTAATTGGGTGTTGTACTTTAATGGATTCACTCAGAAGGCAGAGGTATGTGAATAACAGTGTGGATGTGTGTGTGTGTGTGTGTGTCTGGAAGTGCGTGTGTTTTTGTGTGTGTGTCTGGCCATGTGTGTGTCTAAAAAGTGTGATTGCAACAGATCGACTTTGTTTGCACTTGCTTTATTGGCAGGCCGAGCTCATCATGAGACTGTGTTACTGTTCTAATCGGGTCTAGGTGGAGAAAAGCAAACATTCCTGAGTCTGCCTCGTAGTGGTATCACATAACACACATACACACACACACACACACACGGAATGTTGAACATGTCTGTAGTACATCTAAGTGGTTTAACACCAAATCGTCTATTCCAGCGATTGTATATGTGTGTGTGAGCAATTGCATGTGTGTGTGTGTGTGTGTGTGTGTGTGTGTGAGTGTGTGTGGGGTGGGGTGAGGGTGGATGTGTAAGATATCTCTAAAATCTTTCTGCCTTGATGACTAAGCAGTGTCTGTTTCTGTTGTGGAATAAAATTGAGCTACATATTTGTTTTGATGTGTGTGCGCACGTATGTGTATGTTTGCTAGTGTGCGTATGTGTGTATGTTTGGGTTGAAAATAGTTATGTTTTGAGCATGGGCATGCCAATAGGTGTGTGTATGTGATGGGTATGAGGGGCACGCTACAGTGTGTGCATGTGGTTGAGTGTTTGTGTTTGAGCCGTGTGTGTGTTTGGTATATAGATCATTATAGTGTTTTGCTCGGTGTAGAATATTTTCGTGCAGGAGGCTTGACAAATTCTGTTAAAATTGCGTCTAAGTTAAAATATTCCCATCTGAAAATTGTGTCAATTTGTTCACAAGGAGGCAGAAGTCACCATTTTCTCCACTTTTATCGACAACTCGTCTTTTTTCATGAATATTTCCTTATTATTTATTTTTGCTGAATCCCAAATGTTTTCCTACATATTCATTAAATATGCTCACTACATAGGGTAGAGTTAACAAAACTGTATTATAACATAAATGCCATGTTAACTGTTGAAATCCATTAACTACTTACATGTAAAAAATTAGTTTAAGCACACATACATCGTGTCAGACTTATTGCTATTATTTAAAAATGACACGTAATACTTTTTATCCATTTATAGCTACATATTGTGGAACACATGCCAAAACAAGTCCCTGATGTCACTTACAGCTATAAACAGTTGTTCCTTCACCAGCCTCTCTTTTTTCTCTCTAGAAGTTTATAAGATAGAGAAAATGTTCCAAAGTCTTCTGTCCTGACAAATTCCCTGTGTGTTACAAGGCACTGAAACTGGAGACTCCTTCCAAAAAAATCTCCTCAAAGAAAGGTATCAACCATGACACACTTTTTTTTATCAGTTTATGTGGAGCAAGTCCTTGTGTAAATTATTCTTATAGGCATGATAACATATTGAAAAAAGTGCTGTTTGAAATTTTGCTAGAAGATTAATCAACACTTTCTGACCAATTAGAATCCAGATTTCAACAGCTCTGTTGTATAAAACAAATTATTTCCCTAAAACTCATTTAGAGAACACGCTTTGGTAGACTCTCCGACTGTAAAATTTGTATTTTTTTCCCTTTGTACACAAGAATATTATGAAAATTACAGTCATGTTTGAAATTAATTCTGACAGTTCTTGTGTGTGTGTGTGTGTGTGTTTGCTTTGATCAAGTGTAGCTCAAGCGCTTTCTCCAAGTGCTGTGTCTGTGTATCTGTGACCTCTAGACACCAAACCCTTGAGTCAGCGTTACTCTGAGTCGCTCTCACACACACCTCAGTCTCGTTGCTGTGGGAGAGAACAGTCCCAGGTCTGAGCCAAAGTATTTAGAGTAATGTGTCGTAGTATATGTGTGTGTGTGGGATGTATGTGTGCATGCCTGGATCTCAGTGTTGCTGTGTGGCGAAAGAGTAAGTGGGGTGTTTGAGTGCATCTGTGCATGTGTGTGTGTGTGTGTGTCAAGTTCACGCCCGCTGGCCATGGCGCACCGAACTGCAAATTTGACATGCAAATAAAAGCTTGTTTGCTCTCGGTCTGCAATGGGTTAGTTGTTACAAGCAACCATCACGTACGGTGGACATTGTGGCAAACCAAAAACACACACATGCACACACTCACACACACACACACGTGAAGATTACAATGAAGAGAAACGGCCATATTACTCAGAAACAGCAACATGAATGTGTGTAAACAATCGCAACAAGGAACCACAAATCCCAGAACTGAGTCCAATGCAGTGATCTTTCTCCTTCTTGTCCCCCTCTCTCTCTTTTCCTCTCTCACTCGGGTTTTCTCTCTACAATGGCAAATTCTTGCGTATAAAGGCCTTATTCAGAGCCACAGCTGCTGCCATTGCTGTACAAAAATAAACATTTCCCTCAAATATTTTGATTGGCCGATGGACAACGTCAATATACGGGCCGTAGAGATTAGGGCTGTTATTAAAGGCTGCCACTGGTGTGGAATTGCACGCATGTGAGCATATCTGTGTGTGTGTGTGTGTGTATGAGTGTGTCAAATATCACTAAGTGCATTCACTGAGTTTATATCACATTCTTTTTGGTTAGAAGGTGTTGATTAATTTTCTATAATAGCAGCTCTGACAATGGTTATGGCTGTAATTCAAATCGCAGGTTTATATTAATACGTTTGTAGTAAAACGTTACTGTTTCTATAGCAACAACTTACACATGGGCTTTTAGGCGGATACTGTTAATAATCTAACGCTAATTATAACTGAATTAAAACGTTTCTATTTAACTTTTGTAAGTGGATGTTTATTTATGGAAGGAGTCTCCAGTGTCAGTGCATTATAACAGTCAGTATTTTTATTTTTTTTGGATTTATTTCCTAATTTTCTCCCCAATTTGGTCACCTGCTGATTTCTCCCCTATCACACAACAGCTACCAAACAGGAAAGGTGAAGGCTAATACATGCTTCCTCCGTGACAACCGCATCTTCTCAAACTGCTGCTCATGCTGCGTCACAGGGCAGTGTAACACACTCGGATAAAAGCGCTACCTGCCCTCTTCTGCATACATGATCTCACAGATGCCCATGATTGGTTAGAGTCACTGTGAGTGACAGGGGAGAGAGAGCATGTCATCCCTCCCACCCAGAAAGCACGGCCAGATTTGCTGTTGTGCTTCAGCCAGTAAGTTTCTTTCTTTCTTTCTTTCTTTCTTTCTTTCTTTCTTTCTATCTTGTCTGATTGGTCTATTATCTGTGCTGCCTCCTCATTGGCTGAATTCAGGGTGAATTCCTGTTTGTATATGTGTAGATGCATGTATATGAGTGTGTGTGTGTTTGTGTGTGTGGGAGTGAGTGTGTGTGTGTTTGTGTGTGTGTAATAGTTTAATGAGTTCCATATGCGTTGCTTAACGGATCTAATGCATACATTATCACACACACATCAGTTTCCACTAGGCCACCCCCTTAACAAGAGGGGATGTGTTTGAGTGTGTGTTACAAGACAAGAGAGAAGTATTAAATACATTGCTGTAGAATTTATTTTGTTTACCTGAATGCACATACACACAAACTCACACACCCCTAAGCATTGATAGACAGAATAACAGTCCTGCTGCTCATTTGCCAACGTTTGGGATGTGCTTGAATGCATCAGTAAAAACCACACACACGTGAACCCACACATACACACACACACATAGATCTTTTGTTCTTCTGTCTGCACACTCTTATTGTCTCTTTCTTTGCATTTCTCTCTCTCTCTCTCTTTCTTTCTCTCTCGTATGCTTTCTTTTCCTTCTTTTTATCCCTTAATCTGTCCATCTTCACCTCATTTCTCTTTATTTGCCTTGTTCCATTTCTATATTGTTGTTCTCACAGCAGTCCTAGAGTCATGCTGCTGCATGTCTGCTAATGAGCACTTAATTAGCCTGTCTGAGTGTGTGTGTGTGTGTGTGTATATACATGGGTGGCAGTGTGTTGATATGCATGCGTGTTGCACGTCTGTGTGGGAGAGACAGTGTCTCATGCGCAGACTAGACTGCGTAAGCGCAGGACTTTGCTTTACTTAAGGATTATAAGGCTTGCACACACACCCACACACACACACACACACACATGCATACACACTGTCAGTCCAGACATCAGCAGTTTCTCAGATGATGAAATGAAGAAGTGATGTTTGCTAGGCAATGAGTATTTCACTGTTGTTACGTCTCTCTCTCTCTCTCTGAAATAAGCTTCACACAAATACACATATACACACACACACACACACACACACACACAGACACACATATTGCAACAGAGAGACATGTGAAGAGGCCATCGGATTACATCTGCGTGACGAGAGCGGATAAATCATGCCATGCGGAAACAAACACTGAGATTGTGCCAGACGTACTGTAGGTGTGTGTGTGTGTGTGTGTGTGTGTGTGTGTGTGTGTGAAGATCATTTCAATCAGGTGTTTTGGGTGAGTGTGTATGTGTCTGTGTGTACCTATAAAATGCTAGCAAGAAAATCCTAGCAAAAGGGGGAAAAAAACAGTTTTACCACAGAAAACTGAGGTGATATGGCTAATTATTTTCTTAACATGTCCCAAAAAAAGGAAAAACATACAAAAATGCTAGCAAGAAAATCCTAGAAGAAAGAAAAAATAATAATCTTAACACAAAAACCCTAATTTCGGTGGATGAGATGGCAAATTTTTTTCCACACAGTCGCTCCCAAAATGGAGGCTTGTGAATTCACAGGTAAAGTTTTCAGCTAGATAACGTCGGTGCTAATGGCAGCAAAATCCCTTCGCATTTTATTTTTATCAGAATATTTATCATTATTAGCTAAATCTAGTTTACTATTTTGCTTGCTATTAAACTTGTGTGTGTGTGTCACTGAATGTTAGCTAAACATAACTAGCTAACTAACTCATTTACATGATCCCTATGATGTCACATATGCTGTACATGCCGTTTAACGTTAACCTATCATGGAATGATATTAGAGACTGATATAAGCTGTTTATTTGCATAAACTTTGAATAAAGTTAAAAAATATGTATACAACACATTTATAAACACACTCTGTGCATATTTATATTACAAAGAGCGACACAGCTGTAGGAGTAATGATTTTTTTTCTGCCTGCCCTGAGGTATGCAATTGCAACACTCATACCAGACATGAAAGTGTGGTTTTGGTTTACCCACTCCCCTAAATCTCTCACCGCCTACTTATACACACACACACACACACACACACACACACACAGAGGCCTAGAAAAGTTGCAATACATCCTCACAGCAACTGAAGCCATGTTGATGTGTTGTGTCTAGATTAATGTGTGTGTGTGTGTGTGTATGTGAGGGCTGCCTTCGAGCTACAACAGCTAAATAAAAGGATAATTCCACTCTTCATCTTTCCACAACTATTGACAGATATACTTCACTCCACAAACACACACACACACACATCTTAAGTGGGGGATTTCCATTTGGTATTTAAACATTCTAATGACTCATCATACATTAAAAAAATGTAGCTTCATTATTAACTTCTTCTTTTAGGGAACGTTACTTATTGCTTTGAGAAGCAGATGTCAGACAGACTGTTCGTTTCCTTCCTTTACGCAAATGTCCTGCCTGGTCATGCAAAAATCCACACAGCACAAACGCAACGAGCCGTAGAGCTGTATCGGTTTTAGCGACGAACGCACTTAATACAGCGCAGGAAGTAGGGCTCAGTAATACTTCCTGTGAGTGCTAAGATACAGACAACGATTCACACACACTGCTGGATATAGAGAATTGGTAATAAAGTGCAAACTTCTTTTAGAGTCATGCCAGACTGTTTCAAATATGGTTTAAATACAGCCAAATTAGGTAGCTGTAGAGAGTTTATTCTGAAATGCAGCGTTCAGTAATTCTGCTGTTTCGCTGAGTTTTTCAGACCAATAAGTGAGTCAAGGGTGAGTGTGCAGAGAGCTAAATAAAAATGAAAGGTAGAATTACAGAGACTTTCGCCTCCCCAAACACACACACACACGCACACACACACACACACCGGCATGAGAACCAGCGAGTGGGTGGAGGAGCATGGGTGTGAAATAAGCTAGTGTGCGTGTATGAGAAGGAAAAAGGTGAGAGAAAACAGAGCGAGAGATAGCATGTCTGTTTTCCTGTTCTCTTTTCAGACACGTCATTGCGTACGCTAGGCTTTACATTTGTCTGAGAATGTACACACATCAGCACTCCTATCGTGTCTGTCTCTCTCTCTCTCTCTCTCTCTCTCTCTCTCTCTCACACACACACACACACACACACACTAAGAAGACAGACGTGGGTGTACATGTAGTGAGTGGTTGTGAGATTCCAAAGTCTGTGGTCTGAGGTTATGTGTGTATCTCAAGTTTGACACACTCATACACACACACACACACACACACACACACACACACAAACTGTCTGGGGCATCCAAGGACAAAACCATGCATTCGGACACACCAAAATGACACACTGTGAAAAGTAGACCATCTCTCTCACTCTCTGTCTTTCACACACACACACACGTACCTGGTATCTGGGTGGCAGTAGAGGTGCTGTAATGGCTCTGGTGCGGGGGCCGGGCAGTACCGTTGCCGATGCCCATTCTCAGGGCGGTGCGTGGATACCTCTCCATCTCACTAAGCCGATCGCCGAACTGCATCTTCTGAGAGTCCTCAATCTTCACTCGGTGACCTGATCACAGGATTAGTTCCTAAATTTAGTGTTTAGATTATGCATATCTGTCATCTTAGAAAAAGAGAATTACTATAAACCTGTGATTTGCTTGGCAGCTGGAACCACTCTCAGAGCTGCTATTTTAGAAAATTCATTACCACCTTCTGACCATTATAGTACTATGGTATAACGTTGGTTAACACATTAAGATCTAAAACATTCGGCTACATACATTATAAGCAGGCCTGTGTTCCAGATTTATTATGATTGAATGCAATTGCAGTGAAGAAAAATAGTGAATCTGGTTGTCCAAGAGGGCTGCTTTAATAATCTTACTTTTATTTGTTTCTTTGTTCCGGTTTATAGATTAAAGTGGCAAAAACTGGATGTGATTTGAGACAGATATTTATAGAAAATGTTCAGGTGAAATAGACTACCGTGGTTAGTTACACACACTTGACACCGAAAATGTCTTGCTCCTTGAATATATTTGGTGTAGGAAGGGAATTTTGTACATTTACTTACTTTCATAGTTCATTAAACCATCTCTTTAAAAGATAACATTTTAACAAGGCCTCTCATATTTCAGGTTCAATAATTCAATTTTTTCTTCAAAAACACAGAAGTGTAGAATTAATTTTTTTAAGTGTAATATTTGATTATCATTTATTTGAGGTTTTTTTTTATTTCATAAAATAAAAAATGACTGAAAATAAAAATGAGAAAGTAATAAAATAATCTCAAACTGCTTAACCTTGCAACCTTTTCTGGGTAGCTCTTAAACAATCCAAACCTAAAATAACAAACCATACACACTTTTCACATTTACTATTCGAATAAAGCAGGTGTGTGTGTGTGTGTGTGTGTGTGTGTGTGTGTGTGTAGAGGTCATTGTCACATGTCTCACCCCACACTCCCCCTCGGAACACTCACACACTCCATCATACGTGCAGGACGGCGGACCCTAATGGAAGGCCTTTAATGCGACTATCAGTGTGACGCGTGAGGTACATGTGAACATTCTGTGGTTTTTAATGTGGAGTAATGGGGCACATTTGAATATTTTATATTGACACTGTGGGGCACAAACGGATCCTCAGATATGGATTCCTCTTTCTCTGCTTAACCGATGGGCAATATATCATCCCTCCTTTCTTAGCCCCAGGGTGGCGTATCTGTTCTTTTACCGCTCTCTCTCCATTTGGTGCCACTCTCGCTTATTGGTTCGTCTGTGTTTTTATGTGTTGTGGTTACAGGCTTGTTATACAAGCCAGAGATAGAGAGCGAGACAGAGGGAATAAAAAAAAAAAAAAACGTTTTCTCAGTCGACAGAGCAAAAAAATAATAATTGGGTCCCTATTTTTTCTAAGAAATTGGTGAGGGCTACATTTTTTTTCCTCTTATACCACAGCAATTTATCTGGGATTCAATATTTATATTAACTAGAGAACAACACATTGTTATTTTTATCAGTTTATAGTTACAGGTAATGTTTTACGAAACAAGTTACTACTGTCAGAGCTACTGTTATAGAGAATGAGATTTCAACGGTGGTATAAAATATAGTCTCTCAGTAAAAACAGTCGATTTACTGTCTTGATGGTCAACCAGATTAGCAACCTCGAGCTCTTGTATTTATTCCAGTTAATTATATTTGCTAAGGTAATACTAAGCCTAATTGTCTGCTTACTTGAATTTTAATGCATTTTCTCTAAAACTCATTAGTGATTTTTTTTTTTTTTTTTCAAATTATTCTATAAAATTTGCCAACTTGCTGTATATGATGCAAACGTTTGGATCTGAAGTTTAAGTGTAACTGTAAAAGTTCAGGAATAAAATCTTCTATGCCCCATTAATAAAAATAAATATGAAGGCACATACACATATACGTATTTTCCAAATGTGTATTCATAAAATAATCTGTGATGTAATCATAACAGGTCCGTGAATTATTCTTTTTTACATTACAAAAGACATTTGGTTGGGAAATGTTTTACAATTTTCATGCCTTTAAAAAATATCTTTTAACAAAGAACAGGACGGTAAGCACACTGTTTTAGAAACTCATTCATTTGAGAAGTGTGAGACACCTGAGAATCTAGTTTTGGGATCATGCCAAAAAATCAAGAGACAAAGAAGAGAGAGAAGGAGAGAATGATAAATGTTTAGTATCGGAATAAATGCTTACAAATGGCTTGCTTCTGTGTGAGTTTGTGTTTACACTGGTGTTAAACCTTCCTGTTTAAAGGTACCGGGGAAGCCTGTGTGTGAAGGTGTGAGGGTTAGACCCCGATCGCACCCCTCGCACCCCAACCAAACCCCCCCCCCCCCCCCCCCCCCCCCCCCCCCCCCCCCCCCCCCCCCCCCCCCCCCCCCCCCCCCCCCCCCCCCCCCCCCCCCCCCCCTCATCCCGCTTTCGGTTGTATGAATATTTCATGCATACGGGGGCACTTAGACAGGAATGCAGCATTTTTTTCTCATCATGATATCATAACCACAGAACAGACAGGGCAAATGGATGGGGTTCACGAGGGAGCGGGTTCAGTTCAACATGAGCACTCAATACACTCCGTGCACAAACACACACACACTTTATATATAATTAGGCGATGCACTTTTTAAGGCTTTCACCTGTCAGATAGTTATGAGCCCTTGCCAAATGACTATCATGTAAAAACTCAACATAAATAGCCTGCATTGCCTGTGGAGTGTGTTATACCTCAGAACAAAGCTCACACTCATCTGTGTGAACTGAAAAAACTGATTAGCCAACTGATATGCTGTTTCCTTCCTTCCCTCTCTCTCTCTCTCTCGTTCTTGCACATATACTCTGTTTCTTGCTACCGTTGAAAGAACACATGGTCCTTGCTAGAGACGTGCTACAGGAAGACTTTTTTTGGATATGTGTGTGTACTGTATAGTAAGAAGGCAGGGCTGACATTCGAGCCCTCACACTCAAAGGCTTGGGCTCGGATCCAGCCTGGGTGCACAGTAAATATTTGCATCAGTGTCAATAAACGGGGCCAATAGGTGTGTGATAACAGACTAGAATCGATCTGGAGCTGAGCTGGTTCACAGCCCGTTTTGAATAAGTGAGAAATAAGGGATTGTTTGGCAGCAATTTGACTAAGAGGTGTTTTTTTTTTTTTTTGACCAGCTCACATGGTTTGTGTTTTTGGACTAAAGAACGAACATTTGAAACCCAAAGAAATGACACAGTGCTGTTGGGCCTTTCCAAATGTCACCTTCATTTCTTTCTGGGGTCCTGTGCGTGATGTTCCTATTTAATGTTTTGAGGAAGTAAGGTATGTGAAAGGAAATGGGGGGTGAAGATACTTCCGTATCGCTGCACCTGCATGCCCTTTCCTGTCAGTAATAAGAGTGAAAAAAAAGTCTGTCTTATGCAAATGAAAAGATTTGAACTATATTCAGACTGGACTAAAACAGGCCATGTGCAAGGGCCTTTTTCTCTGTATATTCAATGTCTCTGTTTTTTCCTGCCAGTTTTTCTTTTCAACTCTTCTTCTGTGTAGAAGTATAGTGGTCTACTGATTAACTCCATTCCTGAACTAACACATAATTTTGTCTCATTTGCCTGTTTATAGGTTTTCCACTGTGATAATGTGGGGGTGGGGGTTGATCAATGTTTAAAGAAATTGTCAGCTAGAATGGATTTTACACACATTTCTCCCAAAGACATTTGGTGTTCGAGAGTTCTGCACTAGATCTACATGTCTAATCTTGCTAACAGTTGAGCATAGCATTGTGCAAACTGCATGCCTAAATCATCACACAATCACCTCAAGTGTGGTTTCTGATATGCATGACATGGTTATTTGTAAAAATACATAAAAGGATGTTGTGGAGCTAAAATCACTTTCTTCATCTGCACATATTTCGGCCCCGGCGTCAGTTTAAAGTATTAGAGATGGCCCAGAGTTTGAAGGTGGTGCTGATTTGGATTATAATACACACTGTCTTGCATAAGTATTCACCCCTCTCGATCTTTTCAACATTTTGTAGTATACTAAGTTAATGTCATGAATATACAAAAATTAGCTCATAAAATTGAAACGGGAGAAAAATCTATATAGTTTGAATTATTAATTACAAATAAAAACCTGCGAAAACCCTGAATTAGTTCTGGAGCAACAGGTTTTGAACAGAAGTTGCATCATCAGTTCAATTTGTTTCACCTGTGTTTAATTAAAGTGTCATGTGATCACAGTATAAATACACCTGTTCCCGGAAGACACTAAAATTTATTAAAGTAAATTCCTAAACAAACAGCATCATGAACACCAAGAAGCTAACAAAACAAGTCTGGGACAAAGTTCTGGAAAAGTATATGGCACAACCATGACTAAAGGAGGTCAGAGAAGCAACCGAGAAGCTAGTGGTAACACCCACCATGATGCCCCCACCACCATGCTTCACTGCTGTGTTTGTTTTTTCATTTTGAAAATTTCAGTATTTTGTGTAGAGTCATGACATATAACCCAAATAAAGTCCATTTCACTTCCAAGTGGTAACACTATAGAACATGGAAAAGTTCACTGTATTTCCAATTGCATATTTTTAATGCCATCGTAATCTGCCTTTTATGCCAGTTTTATGTCTTTTGAGGTGAGTGTGTGATTATTTATGCATTCAGCAAACAAAATCATAGCTATTAGCTATAGTATAGGTATTATCTCTTAGCAAATTTAGCCTTGTAGCTTCGCTGTAAACCTAATGAAGCAAAGTTCAGACCCAGAACATGCCTTGGCTAATTGACAACATCTGAAGTACAAAGAAAACTGTAAATTTCATTGTTCCTTTAATCTTCGAAAATGAAATCTACTTCTAATGCTAACCCAGAAATCCTCCACTTAACATGTGGCTTGTGTGGGTGTGCATAATTGTGTGCACAGGCAGCTAAAGTATACCTAGCATCCATAGTTGTGGAAAGATGAAGGGAGAGATTATCCCTTTATTAAGCTGTCATCACTCTAAGACAGAGTCTGTACACTATTTTTACACAATGTGTAAAACTCAAATAAAAAAAATAGTGACATGCATTAATCTCTCCTTTCAGCCTTTCACTCCATTTGTGCTCCTAGTGACGAGTCCAAGCATGTAACAGAAAGGATTTTCCCAGAGTGCCTGACTGTGCTTAATAATACAGAGAGACGCAGCATTGGTGTAAATAAGCGAGTGAATGAGTGAGTCTGGAGTGGTGATAAACAGAAGCTAGAGTATATAAAAGTGTGTGTGTGTGGGGGGGGGGACTTATCTTCTTTTGGCTGCTTGCCTGAACACTGGCCCAGCCATAGCTCAATCTAGGCCAGTAGAACAGAGCAGAACACACTAAGTCTCCTGTGGGCGTCTAACAACCGCTAAGTTTTCACTTGTGGGCGTACACTGTTCAGCGTATTTTTCTTGTAGTTCCAGTGAACAACGGTAGCAGCAAAGT
>CM040977.1:29548698-29582907 GCA_022985145.1 Pangasius djambal
GACACTGGCTCCTTACTTTTCTCCAACATCATACATGTAAAGATACATGTTCCAGAGCCACATCTAGCTCTCTCGTACCTCTGATAATTTTACCCCCCATCTTTATGACACCCTGTTTCCTGCTAAGTCTTAGCATCCAAGAACGCCCTACCTCCTGTTTGCCACTGTATTTGTCCCTTGCCAATGCCTGGAGCAGAAATATTGTTTGAATTTGCACTTTGGCATCTGATAAAAAGTGATCCACCTTTGATCAATACTTCTAAATTGTTCTTATGAAAAAAATGGCACAACTAATGCCAACCCATTGGCACAGCAGATCCGGGTGATCCTACATCATCTGTAAACACGACATAAACTTTAGAACAGCAGCATGACTCATATAGACTAATATAACTCCAGGATTGGGTGTTATATGGGCTAAATCTATTTTAGCTCAGGCCACAGACTCAGTGACTACTGGTTCGTATTTAGCACATATCACAGTACTATTGCACAGATGACACCCGAGCTTTACATTTGCACAGACCATCAGGATCATGCAGCTATTCAACTCTAATTTAGATTATATCACTTGGTCTATTTGTCAAAATAGCCCCAAGACAGCAGATGACTTGAGACAGCTGTGTTTAGTTTGAAAATTGTGAGGCATGGTTCGGGCTTATCAAGTACGGGTATTAAAGTGACAACTGGAAAGGAAGAAATATAATCAAAAGAAGAGGCATTTTGGGTACTCACGTCTAGGCTCTCGTGGCCCATCCACTGTGACTTTGATGGCGCGGTGGTACGTGGCCACTTGAGGGGGTCCGGTGAACACAGTGATTGTCAGAGTAAAACTCTTTCCTGAAATACATAAAGGAAATTATTTACAATGCAACTTCTGTGGGCTACAAGAGGAAGTGAGCAAGGGCTCTTTATTTACTGCCCGTCTTCCTCAGTTGTCATGTGGCTTGGGTTTAATTTCGCTGTCGTTTGTCACTGTGGTGGGACAATTTTGGTCAATCAGATGCTTTTTAAGATGGTCAGAAATCGATCCTTTAAATAATGTGCGAAAAATATTGTATTGTATTCACAAGAAAATCTCTAGTGCTGAATAAAACAAAAATTCAGCAGTTAATTTCATAATGCAGTTCTGAAATTTATGTTAAATACTGTGGTCTCTTTATTTATGAGGATGCAGAAGATAGGGATAGGTGGAGAGTGATGATTCGCTGTGGCGACCCCTGAAGGGAAAAGCCGAAAGAAGAAGAAGAAGAAGAAGATGAAGAAGAGGAAGACTGTGGTCTATTTATATTGCACTATATTAGGAATTCTTCAGTATTTCAGCAGTAGTGCAAAGACAATAGTGCAATTCAAATCTTTTTTTCCCGGCTTGATTTTGTGATTGGTTTGCATGCATAACTCTCCAAGCATTCTTCAGAGATATGTTGAAAACCACATTATATCTGTAGTATTACAGTATCTTTTGAGTAAACTCCAAACAATTAAGACATTTACTTTCATGTGCTTTTTGTCCAAGTTAAGCCTAAAGCTAGTATTTCAATAGTAGGCCTACATGAATATGTTTGCTTTTAGAAATATAAAAAAGATATATGTATTTAATGTACTGCATTGTATACTATATTTTCCTAAGGGCTTCATAAGTATAGAGACAGTGCTACAGTATCTTCGGAATATCCTCAGAATTGCTATGATGTTTACTTACTAAATATACTTTTCGTCCCACTTTATTCTAAAGTACGTCTACATGGATGTATAAAGAATTTTTTTTTTTAAGTTTACTTTCAGTAGTCTGTAGCAGTGTATATGAACCTACTGTATGGTGGTGTATATTATATTCCCATAAGGGGTTCTTAAAGGAAGTTAATTAGCTAATAGAGATGCAGTACTCTTACAGTAATTTTTTTTTTACAAGATGTACTTTTTGCCCCAGTTACACCTAAAGTAAATATTTCACTAGCACTTGGATAGTGTATAAAGGACTAATTTAAAAGTAATGTTTACTTTTAGTAGGCTATAGTAAGATATATGAACTTAATGTAATGTATAGTATACTATATTTTCACAATATCTTATGAAAATAAAGTAATTAGCAAGTACAGATACAGTACTACATTATTTTTTTTAGAGTAAACTCAGAAGACGTACTTACAACACACTTACAATACACATTTTTGATCCAGTTTGGCCTAAAGCAAGTATTTCACTAGCACATGGATAGTGTATAAAGGAGTAATTTAAAAGTAATGTTTACTTTTAGTCGACTATAGTAAAGATAGGCCTATAGGAAATTAATGTACTGAATAGTTATACTACTATATTTTCATAAGGTCTTATGGAAATAAAGTAATTAGCAAGTATAGATACATTATTTTTGTACTTTTATGTACTAAAAGTACATTATCTTAGCATAAACTCAGAAGATGTACTTACAACACACTTACAATACACTTTTTTGATCAAGTTTAACCTAAAACAAGTATTTCACTAGTACATGGATAGTGTGTTAGGGAGTAATTTTTAAGTACATTTTATTGTTAATAGGCTATAGTAAGATATATGGAATTTATGTACTGTATAGTATAGTATATTTTCATAATATCTTATGGAAATAAAGTAATTAGCAAGTACAGATACAGTACTACATTATTATTTTTAGAGTAAATTTAGTAGACGTACTTACAACACACTTACAATACATTTTTTTTGGTACAGTTAAGCCTAAAGCAAGTATTTCATTAGCACATGGATAGTGTATAAAGGAGTAATTTAAAAGTAATGTTTACTTTAAGTAGGCTATATATGAAGATATATAAGATATATGAACCCTTTGTACTGTATAGTAGCCTATGGTATGCTATATTTTCATAAAGTCTTATGGAAATAAAGTAATTAGATGGATAGTGTATTAGGGGGTAATCTTTAAGTGAATTTTATTTTCAGTAGGCTATAGTAAGACATATGAACTTTGTAGTATAGGATATTTTCATAAGGTGTTATAGAAATAAAGAAATTAGCAATTATAGTTACAATATTTTTGTACTTGTATGTACTAAAAGTACATTATTTTTTAGAGTAAACTCCGGATATATACTTATAACACACTTACAATATATTTTTGATCCAGTTTAGCCTAAAACAAGTATTGCACTAGCACATGGATAGAGTATTAGGGAGTAATCTTTAAGTAAATTTTATTTTCACTGGGCTATAGTAAGATATATGAACTTTATGTACTGTATAGTATAGTATATTTTCATAAGGTCTTATGGAAATAAAATAATTAGCAAGTATAGATACATTATTTTTGTACTTTTATGTACTAAAAGTATATTATTTTAGTGTAAACTCAGAAGATGTACTTTCAACACACACATTTTTGATCCAGTTTAGCCTAAAACAAGTATTTCACTAGCACACGGATAGTGTATTAGGGAGTAATCTTTAAGGAAATGTAATTTTTAGTAGGCTATCGTAAGATGTATGGATTTTAGCTACTGTATTGTACATTATATTTTCGTAAAAGCGTCTATAATGGAATTAAAAACATCTTTTCCTTTGTGTAGTAATCACACGGATTGTTGTGGATTATTTCCACAAGCGTGGTTTTTGTTCGTTATTGCGCGCGAGGCTGTGAAGCGCGCGGGTGAAGCCACAGCAAGAGGCTCGCGCCATGTAACGGTCGTTTTTTTTTTTTTTTTTTTTTTTTTCCAAAAAGAAAAAAGTGCTGAAAGCGGCGTTTTGGTTTTGTGGAGAAAAAGCGGTTATGTCCCAAAACCACACGCCTCCGTGTGAAATAGTGTCAAAATAGAAGGGTACTATGGTGGTGGTGATAGCCATGTTCGACTTGTTTTGGATATACGAGCTTATTTTGATATCGAGGCTAACAGCTAGGCCAGAGACGCCAGTTGTGAGAGGAGACAGGAGGAGCAGGGTGGAGTAATTGACTGCAGAAATTAAAGGTACTTTACTTTTTTTTTTTTTTTTTTTTTTTTTTTTTAAATTCCTTGTTCCCTTCATCCGTCTGCAACTGTTTAAAAGTCTGGCGTTTACCGGAAAAAAGTGAGCCAAGAGCGAGGAGAGAGGAAACGAGGGGAAAAAGGGCTGTGAAAGAATCTCAGCTATGTAGGATGTAGCTTTCTGTTTTTTTTTTTTTTTGTTTTTTTTTTAAAGGTGTGTAAACAAGCTAACCTGTGAAAAAAAACACACCCACCCACACATATTTAGACTTTAAAAATACTTCCGAGCCAAACTAATGATGTTTCTTCTTGTATTTCTAATGTACCTATCATCTAAAATATTCATTATCCCTGAATCATTTTTACAAACTCTGAAGGAGAGATGTTAATGCTGCAAAACAAACCAAACAAACAAAAAACAAACAAAAAAAAAACAATCTGGGATAAATCCCAAATGCAGCCATATTCCCTGTATAGCTACACTGCCTTAAACAAGAGGAAATACTACTACTACTACTACTACTACTACTACTACTACTAATAATAATAAGCTTAGGCCCCCTATGTAGTGCACTATAAATCCAACAGGGAGGCGTTTGGGTTTGAGCCCATGTCACTCATTTCCCTGGCTGTGCAATTGAAATATGGTGTGAATTTATTTCTAGTAAAATATATATATATTTCCATAAAGTGTATTTTGAAATGATGTAGCTATTTAAGCACCTCTGCCGCTTCTTCCAACAAATCTCAGGTCGTTGAAACGGGCCACTTGGTTCTTCATGACGGCGGACGCGTTCCTCAGCTCGGCCGAATAGTTCTCATCGTTTCCTGCCATGACGGTGACCAGGGTACCGTCAGGAACATCACCGAGAGCCACCACCTGCACGGGTATGAAACCAGGTATGAAACCCACACACACACAGAGCACACACACACACACACACACAGAGCACACCCACACACACACACACACAGAAATCTTTAGTCAAAACCACATCAGCTGGCTCTCACTGCTCTGTAATATCCTTTTTTATTATAATATTCTAATAACATACATACAGCATTTCTATTATATACTTACAATATACAAACATATATCTAGCAATATAAACAATATAGCTGCTTATTTATTATACCCTATAATCATCATAATCAGTAACCACGTCTAAGTCATACTACATTTCCCAAAGATTTTTAATAAGGTTCAGTCCATAAAAATGATTAGCAAAACATAGCAACAAGCTTTTAAGCTTTTACAAGAGTGACAATGCTCATTAAGCTTCAGTAAAGGGATCATTGCTGTTGGGTGTGACTTTGCTTGGCATGCTCTATACACTAGGAAGATGCGCACTGCCAAATTCTTCAGTGCAATGCAATGTAATGCAGTATTATGAAACTGTGAAGAGATATTCTTAGGCTAGAAACTCCAACATGCCTGTCTGAGCTAGACAGTGTTAATGTGTTAATATGAGCACACTATACATATTAACACTACAGATGAAGTTTATTTGGGTGGCCATCAAATCGACACAAGAAAAAAATCAAAATGGTTTTACAAAATAGAGAAATAAATAAGCTTGAAATACAGGGAGTGTTAAGCTTAACAGCGGTGAGTAAATGGATATTAAAAATAATATATAATAAAGATGCATAAGTCACAACTCTTGCTTGTTTTGGTCAGCAAGGAATAACTCCCCGACTTGTACAGATTTAAATGATGAAAAGTGCTGCAAATTTTGTGCATTTGTGTTTAAAAAAAAATCATATCCATATTTTGAAATATAAATTTATACATCTACAAAAAACTAAATAAAATAAACAGGCGGCTTTGATGGACTTGAGGAGAGCCGACAGAGAGAGAGAGAGAGAGAGAGAGAGAGAGAGAGTTTACCTTGAAGGCCACTGGAAGAGTTTTGTTGCAGCGCCAGTGTGAAGGCAGAACGGAGCACAGAAAGTTGGGGCTGTCGGTGCGCACGAGCTCTCCAGCGTGGTCCGCCAGCACGTCCACCACGGAGCGCGTGTCCGCCGCATGCCGCGACCTCAGAGGACCCGCCGCGCTCATGCCGCTCGCTCCGCCCGCGCTGCCGTCACTGCCACCGCCGAGCTTCCCGCACGGGAACGACGTAGAGGGCGGCGTGAACCGTCTGGTGGTGGTCGGGTCTACAGGTATATGCATCACGAAACCGTGGAGTGTAAGTGCCACTTCAGGGTCAGGCAAAAAACAATAAAGGGAAAAATAATAACAGTAAAAAAAAAAAAAAAACCCTGATGCTTGTTTATTTGTGCGCGCGGATGAGGATGGAAAAGGTGCAGTCCAGACGCGAATTTAATGCAAGAAAAATATAGGTTTAAAGTTTTCCTCGTGTTAAGTTATTTTATTTTTTTTTTATTTTACTTTTTTAAAAAGAGATTAGATAGGCTAAATGATTTGTCTCGCGCGATGAGCAGAGCTGGATGCAGCATGCGAAGCGTTAACTGCAGCTCTTTGCTTTTCCCGCTGACTTCAGCAAAAAATAAAAAAATAAAGAAGCAAGAAACCGCAAATGAAGCCCTCTGCTCTTCTGCACAGCGGTTTAGTGCCAGATGCAAATCAGTCAGAAGTCAGCCGTCACAGACTCACTCCTGTTTCTCTTTTAATGAACAGGCACCAATAATAATAAAACAACAGGTGAGTCATAAATTGCAGGTTTCTCTGATACACAAGAGACTTGTCTAAATACATGCACTTATTATTATTATTATTATTATTTTGCTCCCAGTGTAATCACAACACTACTTGCTCTATCGTAGAGTTTGCGTCTCCGTCCATCAGAAGCGCACGCTGTATTTCAGCTATTTTCAGTTCGCAGCAGATCCCGAGACAAGACACAAATAATAAAAAAAAATGCCTCGTGATTATTCCAGAAAAATAATGAGGAAAGCATAAAGTCCCTCGCCAGCTGCTGTTGTTTGTTTCTAATGCTGATCAGATCCACTCTGAGTCTGTGTGATCCTTTTCGCCATCAAGCTTTTGTATTTTTGTGGAGTCTCCGATGCGCGCTCGCGGCTCTCCAGGCTGAATGTGCTCTACACACGCCAGTGTTTACTCAACTCATTTTAGAAGTTTCCGAGCTCCGACTGCTCCACCAACGAGAAGTCTGGGCGTGGTTTGCTCTCGACCAATCAGAATCACGCGCAGCAAAAGCGAAAGCGCTGTCTGAGTGAGGACCCGAGGCAGGACGCAGTGCCTTCTGAGCGCACTGGAATTAAGAGCTCATACCCATCTCTCACATTCATTACAAATCAATACGAGTTTTATTAGCCGAACATTTCTGAGCTCTGTTATTATGGTTATAAATTTTTACCTGTTAGAAAGCACGTGCGCTGGCGCCACAGGGTAAATCCGTGGCTCGGACAAGATTGAAGTGAATGAAATTAGATTATTAGCCTGGTATTTTTTTTAAAAATTTTATTTATTATTTTTTTTAATGGAGTATTCTGTTTCGAGTTTATATTAAATAGCAGTTGGAGTGTACTCATTGGACACAAAAGAAACCAGAAACCCACTGGCACTGGTGAGAGGCATCACCACAGCTCTGAACTGGTTCTGAATGTCAGTGGCTTTATACTGGTGCGTAACAGACTTAGGAAATAAAGTAAAGATTATTTAACGGAATCAGATATTAAAAAATAAACCTTAGTTTTGGGTTAAAGAATTAGGGAGGGCAAGCCCCAGATCAAAGCAACCGCAGAAAGAAACTTTCTACTATTGCTAACAGCCTACTAATATTACTACTATAATTCCTAAAATAGGAGTAATATAATAACATGAGAGATATCATCAACAAGATCACAGTAATACAGTAATAATAATAATAATAATAATAAGACACACTACTACGACTACTACTACTACTACTAACAACAACAATAATAATAATAATAATAATAATTATTATTATTATTATTATTATTATTATTATTATTATAATACGTTGCACGTGTACAATTTTCTAAATTCGATAGTCATGAGTATTGTATAGCTACATATAAAATATATACATACGTATATATGTTAAAAAAGCAAAAATATCATTATTTCAATAAAACAAAATATAATGAAAATGATAATCATTCGTATCAGAATCTCAGTTAATGGCGAAAGCCATGAGTATCTGGACTACACAGGAGTATCTGGAGTACACTGGAGTATCTGGAGTACACTGGAGTATCTGGACTACACTGGAGTATCTGGAGTACACTGGAGTATCTGGAGTACACTGGAGTATCTGGAGTACACAGTGTTAACAGGGCGATGATAAGCAGTGATTCTGCGTGTTATAGGCTTCATCTGCTACAGAACGCTATTATAAGGAGCTGGATGCGGTTCACGTCATGAAGAACGTGCCACACCCTTCCCTCCCATCAGAGCGTCACCGCTAGTAGGCGCGTTTGCCGTTTAAAATGAGCCTGAGGTTCAGAGAGAGAGAGAGAGAGAGAGAGAGAGAGAGAGAGAGAGAGAGAGAGAGATTCACAGACTGCGTCCAAAACTGCCTACCAGCCTACTGAATAGTAGTCTATGTCCAAATCGTGCTCAGTTACCTGACAAATTTCCAATAAAACTAACGAACTAACTTAGTTATTCTGGTATAGGCTACTAGTTAGTAGGGTAGTACAGCTAGGGCACTACTTTTAAATTCGTACAATTTAAAATTCTCTAAAATGTTGAAATAAACTGCTGTTACTAGCTTGTGCACGGTAAAGGGCCCTGAAATAACCAATGCAGTTAGGGCGCATTCGATTAAAACACCTGAAATTAATCTAAATACAGTGAATAATAATAATAATAATAATAATAATAATAATAATAATAATAATAATAATAATTGACAAGATGAAATGAAATGTCAGAATTCTTCTTCTTATTATTATTATTATTATTATTATTATGATTATTGAGTAACAATTTGATGCTGTTTATTTTTTACAGAATCCCACTGTAATCTATGATATTTCACACACACCCAAACGAATTAATGTCACTTCCTGAAGAATGGCATTAGGACAAAAAAAAATAAAAAAAATCTAAGAACATGCATTATTGCTATATTGAATTATTATGATTTCATAATAAATACGTGCAATTTGTTGACGCAGTCCTGTTCTTTATAATACTGATAAGGCAGAAGGCGTCAATATGCAAACGAGCTCTCTACATATTTTCTGTGTGTGCATTCTGACCAATCAGAAAGATCTGCCTTCCGTCATTCAAATAATCTCCTGAAACGGAAATCATTTTGTCAGAAATAATCTCTAACCGTGTCATTCACCAGTGGGGTTTAAGATGATCTCAAGACGTATCGTAATTTCAATTAGTAGCTCATATGTGCAAGGATTTATTTATTAATTCATTTCAAGCTACAGCTGTATACACTGGTGTGGAAAAATAGCAAATATCAGCTCATATTCAACTTTCACTTTTATTCTATCTATCACTCTTCCTCTCTCTCTCTCTCTCTCTTTTTTTTTTTTTTTTTTTTTTAAATTTTTGGAGGATTTCTGTGAAAATAAACAAGGTTAAAAACGTAAAATCAATAACCGCAAACGCCAGTGTAAGCAGTCTGACTACTTTTCCGTTTTGGACGCCTTTTTTAACCGGCTGTCTATCCGCAAGAGAATAATAAATAATAATTCTCAGGTTCATAAAATCATTCGGAAATTAAAAAAAAAAAAAAAAGAAAGAAAAAAGTGTCTTTCTCCTCTGATACCCCTGAGTCAAAACTCAAAATCCTTAGCTCATATTATCAGACCCGACATCAGAGAGTGCAGGGGGATTAATGCAGCAGGAACAGAGGAGCACTGAACAACACGGAGCAGAGAATATCAGAATAATCATGGGAAATTATTTAACATAAAAATAATAACAAACCTCTACTACAGATACTACCAAACAGCTGCATTTATCATTTCTGACCAGCTGGACTCAATGCTTGTTTTTGAAGAACATGGAAAAGATGAGTACTGTGGCCTTGTACAGATCCTCTGTGCACAGTACTCACAATGATTCACACGTGATTCTGTAACGTAAGGCGTTACTGTCAGGGCGACGAGACAAGAAGCACTGATGCATGAGATGAAGAATGAATGTGTGCGTACTGTGAATGCACACTGACCTTACTCTAGTTATTTTGGTCCTAAATGTAAAGGTCTTGCAGTGTATATAGAAATGTGTATATATAAATAATGTATATGTAGAAAATCGGGCCAAAAAGGATCATTACATTTATGACAAACACCCCCCACCCCAACAGTGGCCCCCCAGTGTTGAAGACGTGGTTACGGCATTGGCTTTAGGTATCGCAGTCTTGAAATTAGCTTGATGTGTTGACCAACAAATGAACTAACATTGGATAACAATGGAGGAAAGTTGCATATGTAGTTGCAGCATAGAGGCCATTTTACAAAATAGGGGGAAATGTTGACATCGCTATAGCAGGATAAATTAGAAAAAAATATTGATAACCTTTTAATTATTATTATTATTATTATTATTATTATTATTATTATTATTATTATTATTATTATTAATAAATACGTTAAAATTATTATTATTAATATTTTTTAAATAAATACTATTAAATAGGCATAATATACGTGTTCCACCTGGACCCTCCTGGACCTCCACCTGGCTGTAGGGACAGTCTTCCCGGTTTGTCGGGTCGGATGTAATATGGGTCCCAAATTGCACAGTACTGAGTCAGAAAGAAGACATGTGCCCTGTAAGGGGCAATTTAATCCAGGTTCAATAATGGGCTGTCTCACTGGTCAGCTGTTAACATACAACTTAGAATTTTAAGAGCAAATTCAACACTGAATGAGAGATTTTTTTTCTCCATAATTGAGGGTTTATTTTTGTGTGTTTTAACAATAAACACGCATCAGGCTTTGTTAGATGGTCCGAGGCGTTCACCGGCAGTCCAGCAGCACCGGCGCGTCCCTCCCGCATCGCATCTGTTCATTATTAATATGTTTAACCGCGCTGCTGTCACACGAGCCTCCGCCGCCTCCTCACCGCGCACTTTCTCCAGTTTCTAATGCTCCCGTGCAGCGGTCATCTAATACCGCGTGTACTTTTCCTAATCCTCCTCCTTAAAGCACGCATGGCTTCAGGTCGGACAGTGCGCGGTGGCAGCGTAATAACGTGATGAAAAATGACGTGACTCGTTACAGATGGAGCACCGCCTTGCACGAGTTGAAAGAGAAGCGCTTGTTCCGCCGAAAGCTCAAAGAGCCCGCTATCAGACTGCAGCTCATTCGGCTTTAATCAGCGGCGATGGCAAGACAGATGCAGCCTCATCATGATCTAATTATTTAGAGCTTTCGGCCCATGCGAGATGTCAGAGGGCTTTGTATGGGGTTTTAAAAATGCATTTATTCATCAGCCTGCTCGGTTCATGCATTTTCAATAAAGCGGATGTCACTGAGATGATGCATGTGTTGCAGCCAACGTGCAAGTAAACCTACTTACTTAAAAACAAAAGTGTGCAGGGACTGTAAGATAACGCTTGTGTTTGATAGTAGCTATGTGTCTTTCATCTGGGAACGTGAATAGCTAATGCACTAAACATTATATAAATATATTATTCTGTATCTACTATAAATTATTCTACATCAGTGACTACAGAAAAATTAGAAAGATGTGAAGATAATAAGTCTGGGCACGCCTACTGGTTCTGACAGTTTAATAGGTTAAACCTTAATGTATATATTTAGACTCTTGTACATATATAGGCGCTTCTACCTTTTTCATGACACTGCAATTCTTTGCCATTTAATATTTTGCTACTGCTACTTAGGTAAATTAACTGACTGTTGTAACCATTTACCTTATATACTAAATGACTCAGGAACGTTGTTTATAACACAACAGTAACACTTTTGACATGCTTGGATGCACTGTTACTGGCTTTGCGTCTGCTTATTTCATGCATTTTCAGTAAAGGAACCCCACAGAAGTGCTGGTCCTGAGCATGATATGTCATACCGTGCCTCTACATAAAGCACTTCTACAGGAAAAACACACTAAAGAATGACTAAAGGAACACAATTAGAAAACACTGACCCAAGCAGAACACAGGGGCAATAATGCCACCACAAGTCGGTTGATTTTTCATCTTTGCCAGCCGTGGGCGGCTGCACGGTTCTTTGCATTTGCAAATTACAGAGAGAGAGGGAGCCTCTAAGCCACAGAGTGCATTCCTTCCGTAAAAAGTGTCTGCTCGAGTTTCAGGCCAGTGGGCTTCTGCCCCGAGCCAGCATGCAAACAAACAGGGAGAGAGAGAGCGAGAGAGAGCGAGAGAGAGAGAGAGCTAACAGATGCCGCCAGCCCACAGTGCCTTCTGCATTCTCATTAGATGCATTTAAATCACACTTGGGCCCTTAAGTAGGCTGAATGGAATGATGAATTCAAGCATTTGCTTAGAAGCTTCTGTTTAAAACACTACATTCACTTTTACTCCTCACTCTGCTTATTTTTAATATGCTGTTATCATCATCACACACATTAGAGTTAAAGGAAGCTTCTGCTATTGCAAAAAAGTTGGCATAGGCTGTGTTTATTTTTTATATTATATATATATATATATATATATATATATATATATATATATACACATATAGAATCTGACTGAAGCTTGCTGTGCTGCTGGATTTTCACTGAAATATTTAGGATTGGCATAACGGCAGATGCCAATTTTTTGTGCAGATTCATGATTCATGTGCAGTCAATTCAACACACTTCTATTGATGTCGAGTAAAGAATTACAGCCATATTTCTTTCAAGGACAGTGATGCCTATTAGACATGTCCTTTAATGATGTGAGTCAATATCGGATCAGTTTCACTTTCTCTGACTGACATGAGCTAATGCACAAAACAGTTTGCTTAGAGGGGTTATTTTTGTGGAACAGTGGAAAAGCTGTAATACTTACTCAAAAATTGAGAGAGTTTGAGCCGTGACAAGTGAATATTCCAAAAATAGTCACGCTGTTATTTTTTTTGGAATATTGGTAATGACACATTTTCAATTGAACTCATTATAAATCTCCTTATATTCACACACTAAGACTAACTTGTCCTCCATGTTTGTTTTTCTCACTTACCCCCCAATTTGTGATCTGATTGTTCAGGAGATGAAAATGTCACTCTGTGCTTTTCTTTTCTGAAAAGTTGAACTTTTTTCAACCTTGGAAGCTCCACTGTGAGCATGCACTGTGACCGTGAAAAAAAAGCAGCTCACTCTTCCAACAGAATTACAGATAAAATTTGGGTGGACAAAAAACAGTAAGTGTGAAAGCACCCTGATCACTCCAGTTGTTTTTCAGCGATAGGTAAATTGTATATATCAGAAATTCTTCACATCCGTTAGATTTGGGGGTACACGTCATTTCTTTCATGATATATGAGTTGTATATGAATGCATTAGTCTATTATTTTCATATATCGGATATTGTGTTTCACAAAGTTATTTAATATTAATAATAATACTGAAAGCATGATAATGTTTAGGAGCATAAGCAGTTAAATGTAGTGCTATATTATAATTCATAATTGAACGTTGTATCAGGACCTAAATGCCTTTTTGCTCTTTAATTAGAGGGTAAATGAAGTAAAAATCACCTGGCCTCTAGAGGGGGTTGCTCATGAGCTTAGACACTTACTATCTCTTTTACACACACACACACACACACACACACACACACACACAGTTTCTATTATTGCCTTTTATTACATATTTACCACATTCATGTAGCAAATATCTATTAAGCCCCTATAAACATGTCATTAACACATAATAATGCTACAAGTATCATTTTGGACATGTTAACTCCTCAGATGATATTTTATGATTCAGAAATTAAAGCCTGCATGAGATGCAACACACACACATGCATGTGAGCACACGGTACAGGACACAATATTTCTGTTTCATTCTGCTGAGCGCCTCTGATGCTACGAAGGCTGATCTCTAATCTGTAGTAATTGCATGTTGCAGAAAAACATTTTTTTTCCACTGTGGTAATGGCTGCAATATGTGTGTCAGTGTTGCCAAAATGACAGTAACATCCCCTCCTCCCACTCTCTTGACCACAACTTACAGGCCTTGTCTCTTTCTCTCCTTTTCTTCTTTGTTTCTCTTTCCCACTGTCCTGACTCTTTCAAGTTTTCCACTCAGAAAAGTCCCAAGTCGTGTGTGTTTTGACTAATATATGTATCTCGTTACATGGGCTGATGCCGTTTTGGCTCTGAAGCTAGCAATAACATAAATAATAACGATGACTCAACCCAACATAGTCTCACAATTGCAGATTTTCAAGCCAAGTCATATAAAAAGTCGTCCTTAGACTTTCTTGCAACTAGTTAATATTCCTCAAAGTGCAGAAAATATCTCTTCCTTGTCCTACAGCTGTGTGGTGTGGAGAAACCAAAAACCAGTGAGGCGGTATGAATGAGTGACTTCTCTCTGCATCTGTTTTGGGGGTTTGCCAAAGGCCCTCTTTTATGAGGTCATATCCCCGATTGTGGCGCATGTTTATGATGTCAGTGCATGACTGCACCACCCTACGAGGTCTCTGTGTTTTCTCTGCTCATACATGTTGATGATATCAGTGACACTTCTCCCACTCATACCATCTGTTATTTCACTCATTCATATGTGGAGTTTGGGTTCCACAATTTAGTTATTGTTAATCTCGTGGCCACAATCAGCAGCGCAATGAATAAAAGGTGACGCTCTGACGTCTACATGCACTTCACCGGAGTGTCTCCATTTTCAATGCATTCATTTGTAAAGTGGGTGGGGTTAATCTTGGGTACAGCTTGAGAAAGCTTCCCTCTAAATTGCTTGTCCTTCCCACACTACTTTTATGCTTGAATCATCTGAGCAATGTAGTGAGTGAGAGCAAACCTACCAAGCTAAGCTGGGCTATTTTTAATTTGTAGTCTATATGTTGGTAAATAGTCCCTCCCAGATAGTATCATAGCAGGCTAGAATGATGTCAATCAGTGTGCTCGTGCTTAGAATATTAGGCCACACCCACTCAGACTGGTCTGATCAACAAATTTAGCTGGCATTTAAGCAGAATTATGTTTCTATCCTTTTTTTTTTTTTTTTTAATTTAGACTCTTCAGGCTAATGCAACACTCAACTTTGGTCATCATACTAATATTTCAAACATGTTTGACTATGTTCCATAGAATATTAAATACATATCAGCCCATGTGGAACCATTCAGACTGAGTGAATGAGGAATAAACATCCTCATACACAAACTTAAATACACAAATGTGCACAGTAGATTCCCCTTGATCCTCCTCTACATAGAAGCTGCTTAAACAGCTGAGAAGTAAAGCCTCTTTCCATAGAGAGAGAGAGAGAGATAGAGAGAGAGGGATGCACACCCACCCCACCCAGGCAGCTCCCGAAATAGTCCACGTAAAAGCATGCCACCACAGCTGCCATAACTCAGGGCTTTCCCAAAATGAGTGTTCATGCGGAGTCAACACTAGGAAGTGCGCTTGCCTGCCAGCGACCGCTGGGGCCGTCTAGCGCCGTCTGCTAACCACATTTTCCCCCCAGAATACAATGCCCCTTTGTGCTTGTGTGTGGTGGTCTCCCATCATGGCCGGATCTCAGAGAGGGAGAGACAGGCAGACGGAGAGAAACTGGCAGACACACGCACAGAGCGCAGTTCTGTGTTCATCTCAAAAACAACTTCATCTGGTTACATTCTCTCTAAGGCTTAACAAGCTATTATGTATGTTTGTAACATGCTCACTCATGAAAATGCAAACTGTTAAGTTCAGGCCCAGCGGTGTCATTAGTGGTCATAGGGTCTCTTATAACTTTATGTTTTTTTTGTTTGTTTTTTTAAAAAATGCAACAAAATCATTTTTGCTTGTTGAACGAGCAAAGCTGAATTTCATTCAAAATCATTTGAATGTAGTCATAAGGGGAGGTACAAGCACTAACTGCGCTGTCGACTTAAATCAAGACTTTCATTGTTTATATGAGGCGTGAGACAATTTTGCATGATCTGCATGACGGGTGGATGTCTGAGAGCGATGCTGGATAATAAAAATAACTGATTGATAAGCACATGAGTACAGAAATAAAGGCAGAAGAATGAGAAAGGCATGGAAGGCAACTTGTGGTTCCAGTTATAAATTCAACTCATCAAGTCAAGTTATTACTGGTTATGACAGGGTTAGTGGTTATTACAGCTTTTTTGGTACTAAACCCATGGTCACTAATGAGAATTCCCATAAAATATGTACATGTGACATGGAGAAGAATATTTTTCATTTCTGCATAATAAGTCCAAAGTTAGCATTTTGAGATTATAGTACTAAACAGTGCACTTGTGTATTTAAACAACCTGATGATGCATTAATTTGACCAGTTTATTTGGATCACATCAATGCCACAACTTATCAAAACACCCACAGAAAACATGTCTGGAAACTCTGAGAGATCACAGAACACAAAATATGTGGTTTGTTAGTGGGAGTTCATTTGCATCCTGCACTATAATAATAATAAATAAATAAAAAGGGTTCTTCAAGGGTTCTTTGGCAAGTTAATGGTTCTTAGGTTCCTAAAATGGTTCTACTTAGAACCTTTTCTGAAAGGGAAACTCTCTTATTTAGCTTTCAGCATAGAACCAGTGAAAGTTTCCTCTGAGGGCAAACTAAAGAACCCTTTTGCGTGCTAGATGGGACCTTTTATGAGTGAAAGCTTTAATGTCAAAGGAAGGACAAACATCACCAGAGCAACATGCAATCTGGTGTGTGTGTGTGTGTGTGTGTGTGTGTGTGTGTGTGTGTGTGTGTGTGTGTGTGTGTGTGTGTGTGTGTGACTAGGCATGTGAAAACATCCGCGTGTGATATGGTTGCACACACGATTGCATACGCAGAGTTTGTGACTAGAGATAACCTAGTCCACACACACACACACACACACACACACACACACACACACACTGCTTGTGTGTTGCACGTACAATGGGTTGTGAAAGACATTTCAAACCACTGAAAAAGTCTTGTGTCAAATACTACAGACTTCCAAATACATTTCTGTGCAAAACCACTTTAGGTGAAAGGATAGTTCGTTCATTAATATTATAATTAATAATAATATATAATTAAAAATGACCATTAAGTAATTGATTCACTTCTTAATAAGTTTATTAATAATATTAACTTACAATTTTCTGCTCGAACTTGATAAAGAATAACATGAAGCCACATCATTTAGTCTGATATTCATATTCATATTAGCATTAAAATATTATTTATGCTCTCCATCCTTATGTGTTATCTTTTCTTCTCATTAACCTTAGGCTTAAGAATATCATTTTCACTCTCTCTCTCTCTCTCTCTCTCTCTCTCTCTCTCTCTCTCTCTCGCTGTCTCTGTTCTTCTGATTACACTGTTTGGGCCTTCTTGACGGTAAGTGTAAACTCATTTCACCAGTGCTGGAAAACACTGTAGAGGCTCATGATTCTGGCGATCAGATCTAATCAGCTAATCAACACAGTGAGCTGATTAAAGCTGAAGAAAACGAGAAAGAGCTCATTTACAATAAAATACATGACTTCAGCGCTAATCATCTGCCATGTTTGACTTCCTATCAGTGAGTCATGAATGGCACATAAGATAAGAAATTCTTGTTTCAAAATGATTTTCAACACTGTCTTGTAATTTGAAATCTCTCAAGGTTACACTCAGTTTTTCCTTTTTTTTTTTTCCTTCTCCAGCTTGGGGGAGCCCTTAACCTTAAAGAATTATTCAATAAAACAAGGAGGAAACATATTTAGTGATGAGAGTGAGTCTGGACCTGTCAGAGGTTAAAGGTTCTGCTTAAAAACCATCAACAGTGGGTTAACCATCAAAAGAACCTTTGAGGAACCCTTTTGGCCAGTAGGCAGTGAGGTGATGTCTTCTAGAGTCTGGCACAGGAAATTAATTTTTTAATTTGTATGTGATTTCAAATCTGATTTCTGTACATGACTCAGTTTGACTCTTCAAATCTTGTTTCTCCATCATTTGGTGAGATGATCTTGACAAAAACATGAACAACATGGAAAAAACCCAGCAGGTCAGAGTAGGACCTCACATAATTGTAGAACCTGCTGTTACAGGAGCAACATACATGGCAAATGCCACCATCTTTATTTTTTTTGCTGTTGTTTTTACACTAAATATGTTCAGTGCATGGCAAAATTTCCATGTTTTCATGGCAGAAAAGCTAACTAGATAACTTTGACCTTCCCAACACAAGCGTACACATGCCTGCACTGGGACTAACATTTATAAAGTCTATTTATAAATTGAAGTTAAAAAAAAAAATCACACTTTCCATGCTGTGTGAACAAAGCCTAATGTCCAGCTCAAGAAAAAATACAAGTGGTAAAGGTTAGGTTTTATGAATTTTGCATGAGATTGAAATGAATATTTTAGGTTTTCTGGATCTTGAGGTCACCTAGAGGTCCATCCATACATCCATCTATCCATCCATTCTCTGTACCACTTATCCTACACAGGGTCGCAAGGAGGCTGGAGACTATCCCAGGGGGCTCAGGGCACAAGGAGGGGGACACCCTGGACGGGGTGCTGACCCATCACAGGGCACAATCGCACACACACTCAGACACCCGTTCACACACTACGGACAATGCTAACCACTAATCCACCGTGTCACCTAGAAGTCATTAAGTTAATCTTGTAGATGTTAAGGCAGTGATAGTTCAGCAGTTAAGGTTTCTGTATAGCAAAAAAATCCCAGGACATCCAGAGATGCACGTCCGGCCCCTTAACACAACCCTTGAGTTGTATTCTATTTTTTTTTTTTTTCTTAATAAATGTGACCACCAAGTATATAAAATATGACAGATTCTGACATAATTTCATTCTCAGTTGTGTGTTAGAACTTTGTTGTAATTTCTGCAGTGGAATATCCAGGAGGATGTGATGCTGTGGTCAGTTGCTTTTACTCAGGAATGTCCATAGAGACTGAAAGTGCTGAATCAAGAGACTTGAGCAGTCAGCAGCGAATGGTCATCGTGTGTGACACTGCACGCGCTTTGACTGCATGTGTGTTTTTGTGTGCGTGTGTGTGTGTTAGTGTGGCGTGAGAACGGAGCAGACAGGCCAACCTCAGTCGAGACTGCGGAAGTTTGAAGAATGAGAAGAAAGAGGAGAACCAGTTTAAGTGTGTGTGTGTGTGTGTGTGTGTGTGTGTGTGTGTGTGTGTGCATGTGTATGGGGGAATCCTTCAAATAAAGAGAACTGGTCAGCTCTAACTATCCTTTCTCAACCCAGGCTGACACACAAGGTTACATAATGTCAACTGAACTACAAAATACACTGAATCAGGTCTTGCTTTGCTTTGGTGACCAACGTACAGTTATGCCAGTTGGGATATCAGGGGAAAAAACACTGTCATGACAACTGAACATATCCATAAATCAAACATTAAATTAAAACTGGGGCCTGTATCACTGACTAATGTAAATTATCAAAACCACAGCTCTGAGTCATTTGTAATTGCTCAGGCTCACATTTTAGTAATGCCAAGCACAAAACTTTCTAGATAAATTACAACAATCTGTCATGCAATGCGATATATGGTGCTTGAATTTAATAACTAATAACTAATAACTAATAACTTGATTACTTGTCAGTTGGACAAGCAGGACAGTGCTACTTGATCTCATTAAAAATCTAAGGATTTCGATGTCCGTAAATGGTCTGTATTGTGTGCAGAGAATTGTACACATGGGTTCCCATTTCTACTAGACAGAAATATGTCAATCCAAAAAAAACCCTTTTCAACAAATAGAAACTCAGAGGAAATGATATTAGTATGTGTTTATTAATGTGTCACTGTGCAGGTTTATCATCATATGATTTTTTTGATCATCCTGCTCTTCAACAGAACGTCATCAGACGTACACTGTCTGTAGGGTTCCCATCAACTTGCGTCGCTTCACATTTATGATCCATAAAGTATGTTCAGCTAATAAAAAAACAGCCCATTTTTTTTGCGATAAGCGCTTATTGTTCTTGCAGGTGCTGAAGGTGTGGTTAGAATAAGACTAACGGATCTGCTTTTCTCAGTTTCTCACATGCACACCCTCTTTCTGTAAAAACACGTCTTCAAAACAGAGCTGTTTGAAAAATACACTTCATCCAAAATTTATTGACTTGTAAACTGGCCTTTACCGTGGCAAAGAATCAATAAGTGTGAATAAGGGAAAATTGAAGCTCTTAGCAAATAGACAGTGCTTCTGCATAGATCTTATTAATAAAGGGACTGTCAGGTGGCACCTTCACCACACTTATTCAATTCAATTCAATTTTATTCGTATAGTGCTTTTGTTTATTCTGATTTGTATGAATCATGAGATTCATGAGATTAGTTTTATATCACATAATCTAGTATCTTTCAACAACATGGGATAATCATCAGTACATAAATGATTTCTTTAATATAGAAGCGACACGATGCGACTAAAGCTATTGGTAAAGCCAAAAACATTAAGTAAGTAAGCTTTAAGAAGGGCAGTATACTTTATTAAAAGTTTAGTAGATGCTGTTTTATATGTAAAACATTTTTTGAAGCAGCGTTTTTCCACCATTAAATGTCATATTTTGAATTTAATATATTTGTATGCAAGATCAACAATGTTTTCTCCAAACCATTTAAACATCCAATTTGATCTCACACCACAATCGTAGCAATTCTTAAGGACAAAATCTAATATGAATAAACTCCTATGAAAAGTGATGTTTGCTTGAGCTTTGACCTAAACTGTAAACTTAACCATTAATTACTAAAAAAAAACAAAAAAAAAAAACAAATTTTCTCTAACAAATTAGGGAATGTGAAACCATGTTTCAGTTGATCTAGCAGACCAATAACTCTCAGTGATCACTAATCTCATCCCAAATCACAAAAGTAATGACAATTTTACTCATGGAACAGCAAATCGAGTTGTCATTTGAGCATTACGTTTATGTCAGTCTGCTCAGAGCAAGCTGTTTATTAGGAATATTTAGCTGTTTTTGCAGGAAAACAGACATGCACAGCGTGCATGTGTGGGTTTTGCAGTTTTTGTTGTGGCTACTGTTTTGCATTCATTTGGTATATTCTGCTATTTTGCTAAAACCAAAGCAACGGCACACACTGTTTGATCATAAACGTGTTTATCTGAATATGAAACAAAGCCAGTGAGGTCACGGAGGGAGGCCTCGCTAACAGCAGCATATGGATTTAATTAATGTCAGGAATCATTGGCTACTAAGAGATTGGCCGTGGAAACTATTCAACTGCTTCAATCATGATATGTGAATTTGACCAATACTGAATTTATATGTGTTTGTTTAAAATTTGGGACAAAATTATATTGTTATAATGTCCTTGGATTAGTTTCTCAGCATACTTTCCGGCCAGAGAAGAGGGTCTTTCTGAAATGGCTCGTCTAGACACCATAAATCTTCTTGACATTTGCCATCATTGTGTCATGACAGATTGAGACATTTTTGTCTTTCAGCATAGCAGTAATTACATTCATAATAATTACACAAGAGTCTTTTTCTGTGCTTTATGCTTAAAGTGTTTGTGTGTAAGTCAGTATTTGTAATATACTTAGTACACACCTTCAGAGTTTCTTTTCCATTGTCATAAAAAAATAAAATAAATAAATAATCACCCACCAATGTGTTTAACAATCAGCATACCTTTAGATGAACTCTCTGGCATTTGTTGAACTTATTTTCTTTCATTTTACTGAGCACACCACCCACAAATCACTCTCAGAAACTCATTAAAGCTTTGATATTGGACGCTTTCCCAGTAATGTATTTTTCCCCTATGTGGTCCCTAGATAGATAGCTAACTTGGCACGTATGTTACCATCAGTAGATTTTCTTGACTCTTCAGTAGTGTAGATATTTAGCTAGGTGTTAATATTTAGTAAAAATAATAATAATAATAATAATAATAATAATAATAATAAATTAGTAAACTTAGAAAGGATTTCTAACTGATTTTCCCCCTACAATGTACTGTACTCCTAACTCTGCTATGATTGACCTAACTAGCTAACATAATGCAACCTCACATCTTAGTTTATGCAGCGAGCTTTATTATAATTAATTTCAGTTAGCCTGCTCTATGTTATAAGTCTTGATGTGTTTTTGATGTAATAAAAATGAAGACTTATAATTTCAAGAATTGTAGGTTCTGACAATTGCACACTATTTCCATTGCACATGCACCTTTTTTATAATTGGTAGAATTGAGGAAATCCTGTATTCTACAGCATGGGATATTTTAATGAGCAAGAATTTTAACCTTAACCTTTTGTCATTTTTCATAAGAATACTATACAGCAATATCAATGCAAAGACAAGTTGTATAAAAACAGCACATGAACTATGAAGCCGTATTTTCTTTTTTTTCTTGTCTCCTTTTTGAGACGCGTCTCATCATCGCCCACCAGCCCCTTCATCTTAATAAGTAGCTCCTAAATGATAAACATTTCTATGGTTTGAAACTGGAGCAGAACTTGAAAACGAGCAAACAGTCTGAGCTCAGTAAATACGCCCCTGCTCCCCAAACGTTTACAATTGCTAATCATCTCCAGATCATCCGTCACCATGGGCCAGCACAGTGCTTTTTAAATCACAACACTATTGAGCCAAATGAGACGCAGGAGCGGGACCCTCCGCCGTCAGTCTCATGCGCTTTTTATTAGTTCCCTTTTGGTGCAATATCGAAAACTCTTAATATACAGTTACACATCTCGGCTCTTGATGTTTCTGGGGCAAGAGGCAAGGAAAGGAGCAGCGGAAAGCCTTTGAATCGGATCCAGCAAACCGATGCGTCAATTTAGAGGAGCACGAACCATGTGTTTATGAGATTAATAAACTGAAGGCAGTGTAGTTTTACAGTGGGTAAACTGCTTCCAGTACAGGCAAAAGGGCACGCCAGTTTTCTGACGTGTTCGCTTTCAGTATCCATTGTGAAAATGGTTCTCAACTTCAAAAACTTGGCTATAACTACTATACTGAAAAAGTGATCCCATGCAAAATTCATAGCACTGCTACAACCTCTAACCTCACCATAACCTCTTTTATACGTTGCAGGTTTTACACACGTCAGCTTGTACATATTTGTAAACATTGGCAATAGAAAAACAGTTCATTCGTGCCATTGTGTCTTCATACATTCAAGCATGAATTGGTTTGACCGGTTTAACTCAATCGAATTATGTATAGCTTGTTGACCCCATGCTATGGTCATTCTCACTAAGAATCCATCCATCCTTTCACCTACAGAGCATGAACAGCATGAGTCATAAAAGTTTTTCAACCTCTAATAAAGTCAATCAATCATGCTGACCCCAATTAACCAGCTCTGTTGAGATACAGCTATAACTCGAGACTACGGATGGATGGATAGATAGATAGATAGATAAATAGATAGACAGATAGACAGATAGATAGATAGATAGATAGATAGATAGATAGATAGATAGATAGATAGATAGATAGATTTTCCTTGTGGACAGAATCAGGGAAATGAGCATGAAGAAAGCACTCCAAGGCCTACAATTTCCACACCCACTGAACAACCTCATCACCCTCAACTCAGCAGGTGAAATCTATAATCAGTGCCTGATGATTTCACCTGAGCCTCATAACATACAGCTATTCATACCACAGCACTGCATGGATTATATGCAATGTTTATATTACTTTGATATATATTGTTTGAATATGTTATTGTTCCTATATTAACAGTTTACACAGAGATTTGTATGGCTTCAGATAAACTGTGTGCAATTGTTGATATGGTGACATTTTCTGTGAGGAGATGCTTATTTAGCATTTAGCGAAGGAGTCTCTAGTGTCAGGGTTTTGTAACAGTCAAGGTAAGTTTGGAGGGTGGAGGGCTTTGTGGTTTCTTGTTAACATTTTAAGATGCATTTTCTTTTGGCTTATTAACATCACAAGTGAGAAAAATGAGAGGCTGGTGAGGGAATGACTGTCTATAGTTGCTGAAACAAAGATGAGAACAGGAACTAACTTGTCTCATGAACGTTCCACAGCAATAAATGTAACCTGCCAGCCTTCACACATTTTTTGCATAGAAGCGAGACATTTTAACATCGGAGTGGGCTGGTACAAGTTATTACTCAAAAAGACACTAAAAGTGCAGTCTTCTTTCCCCCCCAATTCTAGGGCAAATAAGCCAATCGGTATATGAATCTTATATCTAAGATGTAACGTATATGTTTTTAAACTGTTTACACTGAAAAAAATCCCAATTACCAAACACACTGGATGTTATTACTTATATTACATAAATTATGAGTACAGGCTAAAACGGAGAAGTCTTCAAAAAATTAAGGAGAAAACAAAGAAAAAACTGACGCTGAAGAAAAACCCACTGGTCTGTTTTTGAAGAATCTCAGTATGTTGAATTTATTTTGACCTTGAAGCACATTGATAGATGTTTGAAAGAGGAATGCAGTGATATAAAACAGCGTATTGAGGGCTGCTATAGCACATAACCGCTAGAGGCTCCCACACTGGGTTACACACTGCGGCTGTTAGAGACCTGTCAGCTGTCCTGTATTTTAGTTTTACAAAGCAGTATCCCGGTTTATCTCTCTCTCTCTCTCTTTCTCTCTCTATCTGTGTGTGTGTGTGTTTGTGTGTATGTGCATGGAGCATTAATAAACTGCAGTTCCAGAGCAGCAGGTGTGACCTCATTGTGGTTACTGGTGAGCAACAGAAGCAAACAGAGTCTGCATCAGATTAGCACGTTAAAACACACACACATGTGAATATATCAACATGTATTTATGTTTCTACCTGCTACCTTCCACCAGTAGCACACTCTGTGTTCATCTTTATTTTCAAATGACACGGAATGATAAATAATCAAATAACCAGATAAATTATTTATTAAAGGTATTATATGATAACACACATTATTTATGTTTTGTGTTCATTACAAATCTTAATCCGGAATGTGACATTTTCTCTTAGTAAAAATTTGTATATCATCCAGGATGTTCAACTAGCACTCAGATGCCTTATGAATACACACACACACACACACACACACACACACACACACACACACACACACAAACAAACAAACAAACCATCTAGTATCTGCAGGTTTATTTAAGAGAAAGTGATCATCTGTACTGTAAAGTGAGAATTATTTATGGGTTTTTTCTGCACAGGCAGAACACGTGTTTTTTTTTTTTTTTTTTTTTGCTGTTATCATCGAAGTTATTGATGACAACACATATCCCTCACAGTTATGTACATTACTCTTATTATGACAAACTTTGTCTGCATTGTGACTCATGTAAGCAGCACTTCTGAGTATTCCAACCTTTATGTTTAATTGTGGCTCTTTTTGTCCACCGTCAGCTATCTTGCATTTGTGTCTGTATGTAGTGGTAGAACATATTGGTGCTTTAGTGCAACTTTAAGCTTGGATTGGATTCTATTTAAAAAAAACATTAAAAATTCGGCCCTAATGGATTGCTCATTTGCTAATTTCAGTATCAAAATGATATTAAAAAATGTTGTTCAAATACAGATAATACAGTAAGTATTACTTACTTTAAAACAGCAAAATGTATGTACACACCAGCTACGTGCTTTGCCTGAAGTAAAATATTCTACATTTTAACATTCCCATTCAATTAAAAGGTACACAATTTAACCCCTGCTTATAAATCATTTTGCGCTTGTCAAATTTAAAGATTTCACAGTTCAGCTCAAGACTAAAATCCACTTTTTTTTGTATAAATACAAATACATTACTGAAATCTGAATCATACACATCTCTCCTATTCTGTTCTTCCATTATTATAAACAATAAGGTATATACACGTATACCATGCATGACCAAGCCGCTGGATGTTTGCACATTTTAAGACATGCAGAATAGGAGATTGTAGACAGAGCAGAATTGGAGATAAACATCCCACAAGACTGTAGTGTTGTTTTTTTTCTGCACTGAGAATAACATAGTTAAAATATTTGTTACGCTCCATACAGCGGTGCAAATTTATATGATTTTTTGTTAATACCGAAGTGTGTGAAAGTATATATTTTAACCACTGTATTCAGTGCCATATGAACAATATGGATCACTCATAGAGTTATATAGTTTTCATTCTCTCACACATTTGCTACTAGTTTCACTGTAATTACTGAATAATTCATAGTAGTTAATGACTAATGTGCTTTAAAAATGACTTATTAAAGTGGTTAAGACTGTTTTAAAGCTGCGATGCACATGAACAGTGTGTAAACGTTTATAGAATAAAATGTTCTGCTTAATGACATGCCAGTGCCATTTATTATTATTTATTAAATAAGTGCACATTTGGTGATTTAATTGTCATTTACAAATTTTTGTGTTACAAGCCCTTGTATTCAAATAACTACAGAATATAAGTCCATTTCAAAGATTAGTCTTTTACTTTAGTGAATGAAACTGTCAAACCCCTGAGGGAGTTTTCCTTTCTTGAACTAATTTATATGAGAAAAGCTTTTTATTGGCCTCTTGGCTTCTCCATCAAATGCTTTCCCTGGTTTAATTTTCACGACCGAAGAATTGAAAAAGGATATTGTACTCTCGCTAATGATTTCCAATAGTGATTATGTTAGGCATTTAAGTTCCTCATTTAAGCGCCACAGATATTCTGCCTGCCAGTTCTCCGTCCTCCACGGAAAGATTACACACTAAAATGTCAGCATTAGAAAAAAAAAATTCTGAGTGACATTTCTTTGGGAATTACTCTGGAGCTGCTGATAATAATAAGGCAGATGAAGAAGAGGACAGAGGTGGAGGAAGGGGAGAAAGAATGAGATGAAATTTTTTGAACTGGCTCCAGCAAACGCATATTACTGTCACTCATCCAATCAGATATGTTTTTATGTAAACCACTGCCTGTGTAAGTGTGTATGTGAGTGTTAGAGACAGAGTGTATGAGTGGGTAAGTACTTGGAAGCTCCACGAAAAAACACTCTGCAAACAATTTAGGGTTGGTCCCGTATCTGTCTCTTATTAACTCGCGCAAGCCACAGTCAAGTGGGGGATTTTTCAACTTTTCTCCCTCTTTTCTTCCATAATTCTTCTTATTTTTTGGCCTCCCTTATCTTCTATTTAATTTTTTATTTTTCCCAGTGTGGATGTTACTGCATGCTCAAAAATGAAGCTAGAAGCAACACCTGAATGAGATTAATGTCAGTTTATCATCAGGTTACACATGTAAACACTGTTATCTTTTATTTTATTTTTTATCAGCTGCTGCCACATGCTAGAATGACATCAGGCTTCTGTTTAATGACACAATGAACTTTAACTACCCAATAAAACAAAATGAGTTACAAAAATGAGGTACGAATATCCAAATAAAAAAAAAAAAGTCTCTGAATCAAGTAGTAATTCAAAAGGTATTTACCCAGAGACCACAAACGACGCTCTGCTCTAAATTATTTTCCCAATAACTCACTGCTGATAGAATTTCAGTGCTGCCAATTCATGAATTTAATTTGTCTGCCTTCATTTATCGAGTCATATCATCAGAGCACTCTGTAGTCCAAAACTGAAACTACTTTGATCAGAGTCCCACAGCATGTTTGTATTTTACAATTAAAAAAAAAAAAAAACATCAGTTGTGTCTCGTATGGTACAAAGGTCATCATGCAAAAACACTATCAGCTAGTAACACGCTACACGTGACCTGGGATCCATTATGTTTTGCAGCAAAAAGCCATTCCTTCTTAAGGAATGGAGTAGATGGCAACACACACCCTGAAGGCCCACTGACCACAAAAAGGCAAAGAGTGTATCCTCACTCAGGGGAATAAATGGATGAGAAGTACACTGGTTTTGCTTTATGGTTTCTGAGTTCCAGTAAAGGTTGGTCTACACGAAAGTGCGCTGATACAAAGTGCGCTGATAATGCACCAGGCGGCGGAGAAGCCATTACAACACGCCAGCATTCAAAAACACACGATTGATATAGAGCATACTGCATGCTCCATAATTATTTAACTAGTCCTTTAATATATATATATATAGTTTTTGTAAAAGGAAGGTGAACATACGGTAGTTCTGACATGTTGAATGAAACAAGGCTGCACCTGCAGAGGCAGCTTTAACACAAATAGATCCACTCTGACATTTCCAAATGTTCATTGAGTTTGAGTGATGCTTGCTTGTGTTCCAACCGTGATACTGTTGCCATTTCCATTTCTCACCTGGTACTGAAATGAACATATACATTACATTTAGCCATGGATGCAAACGAGGGACCTACCTCTGAGTAAAGTGGAGTAATTAGAGAAAGAGTCAAAGATGCTGTTCGAAGCCATGTGTGATGTCCACAAGGGCCAGATCCTGCACCAGCGCTGCCCTCTGAACCACTGCAGCTACAGCCTATTGAAAATAACAACAGATGCGAGAAAAAGGGTGGTTGAAAGAGTTTCTCGGACCGCATAGCCTGCTTGCAACCAAGAATTTGGGGTTGGTGAGCACCACAGGAATCTGTAGCCACAAGCTTGCTAACAGAACAGCGTATGCACGAGTGTGGAGAGACACGCAGAGTAGTGGCTTAAATAGAAAGTGCTAAAGGAAAAAACAGGATGTGGATGAAAGTTAGGAGGTGAACATACCTGTGACAGTATGGCAGACGCTGTCGGTTTCTGGTTTTGGACGTTCAGGTGTGTGTCTCTCTTGTCGTGGTAATCGGCGTGGTGATGGACTGTCAGTCTCACGTCTGGTCACAGCTCCCGCGGCGATTCTGCTTCTCGCCCAACCCACCGTTCCATTGGGGGAGTCCAGGTCACATGTCACATGAGGTCACAGATCTGTTCCCTCCCTCTCTTTCAATTGCACCCGGTCCTCTGTACTTCTCTTTCTTCCTTCTGTCTGATTGGTCATCAGATGCTTTTAAATGATTTCCCCTTCCTCACCTGAAGCCTGTTTGATCCTGGCCCACAGTGTTCAATGAATGGAACTAACTAAAAAAATAGCCCAAAGTGCTGAAGGCAGAAACATACCAAGAGATGCCTAGGGTGGAAAATGAAGTGCTCTGAGAGAGAAAGCACGAGAGAGCAAAGAGCAGAATAAGCTCTCAGAGAGGAGGCACAGCGTGTGTGAGCCGTGTGTGCATGTTTGTGCGCACTGGTGGTTTGGGGCCTGCTAAACCAACCCTCCACCCTCACTTACCACTTGATAGTATCATAATCCTAGCCTCATTAGAAGCTCTCACATTCTCACTCTCTCTGTTTGACCTGATTGTGATGACTCAATTTTTCCAGAATATTCACACTGACCTGATTTTTTGAAAAGTGGAAATGATATATGTTTTACAGTTTTGCAACAGTTTCTTCTGCTTTCTTTCTGCTATATTTATTTGTATGTCTGTCTGCTAATCATTTTCTTTTCATGCTTAGACACTCCCATCATGTCTAGCCACTGGACAGCAATCCTTACCACATGTCTGGACAGTCAGCTGACACAATATGTGGTCATCTATGGATATGCATTTTGCAAGTGTATTTGTCTTGTACCAATGTACTGATTGTGTGTGTCGTTGTTGTTGTTTTTATTGTTGTTGTTTATTTGCTTTGGTAGATCTAGAGATGACGACACAGGGCCTTGGATCCCCTTAACATATGATTGGCCACCCTGGTGCCGCATCAATCCCGGTCCCCCACTTCCAGGTACCACTTTCAATATAAACCCTTTTTGTGCATTCACTTTTAGTAATTCTATTTAAAGTATCAAATATGGTTTACTAATGAAAGTATTAACATTCTCTTAAAAGACAAAAAGGAAAGGAAAAGGCTAATACCACAAAGCTCTCTCAGAATCCTGGGCTACATCCTGGCGGGCTGCATGAGCTTATGGTACATGTATATCCTCAATAACGGCAACCTGTTAATACCTCCCTTGCCCCCCACATAAAAAAACAAAACAAAACTAGAACTACCCTGGGTGCGTGTTCTTGAGACAGAGTGCGTGTGTGTTTGTATAATGTTGGACATACCACTTCGCACCCTCACTGCCCTGCTAATGAGCACTTGTGTGTTAGTTGGGTGGCAGCACAGGCCAAATGACATGATCCTAAATATGTGTGTGTGTGTGTGTGTGTGTGTGTGTGGGTCGAGGACACAGAGTGGCTTGAATGCTTATCAGCAGTGTCCCAGCCTAACCTCATGCACACACACATCTCAAATCTCCTTGTTTCTTTGAGGTGCGACCGACTGAATCAACCATGACACCAAATAAACCATGTACTCTGAAGCACTACAGTCCTGCCCACAACAAAAGGGTGATGATATTTCATGCCTACCTTGTCTGGACCTTTTTGGCCTAAATTAAAGTGTTACCAACATAGTTTATAGTTTGGATCATTTTGACAGCTTACCTGTACCAAACTATGCATGTCCTTGTCCAACTAACAGTGATTCAGGAAGTTACTGTGGGAACACGTTTAAACGATCAGCAACAAAATGACATCGTGATCATGATCGTTTCATTTTCAGCATTCGTCTTTTTGGCTAATAGGATTTGAACAAACTGCGTTAGCCAATAGAGAGTTACAGAGTACAATGCACTAGATATTCTTTATAATAAAATGGTTTCTGCATGACCTGTAGAGGTAAAACAACATCTGTGAAAACCAACAAGTCTCAGTCAAGACAGCCCCTGGAATTTATCCTAATCAATCAAGGAGAACAAGTGTACAAATACGTTGGTGTGCTTGATAATCATGACAATGTGATCAAACAAACCAAATAGAAATGTTTAAAAAAATCAAATCCAACTCCAGAGTGGCACAACAGAAAAGGGACTGCCGTATTTTCAGGATATAGTGAGTTTGAATCTTGACCATGCCACAGCTACCTGTGGCTGGGAGTCCAAAGGAGCCAAAACTGCCCAGGCAGTGTAACACACTGGGAGCAAAGTGTTATACTTCCCTGTGCTGCAGCATAAGCAGCAGGTTGAAAAGATGGTAGTTGGCTTACATGTCTGAGAGGAAGCACATGTTAGACATCACCCTCTCGTGTGATTGAAATTTGCGCAAATGAGTTGTCATATGAATGTTACCTATGATTAAGGTCTATTCACCTGATCAGGTTTTCATAAAGTTTTGAAAATAGACCTTGTTCTTGATTTCTCCACTTTCGTCTTTTGCATGTCTGTTCATTTGAATGCTTTATGAGACCAGGTCAGGCATAGCTTTAGCTGTTTATGAGCTTATGAACCCTGTGTGAAGATGGGGACTGGGACAAACACCATCTGCTCTGTATTTTGCAAGTTTGTTTCTTAGCAGCGTCACTCACTAACCACCATCAAGAATGGTCAAAAGCAACACTGGGGTTAGGGAAAAGAATTTTTCGTGCCCTTGTTTATCGAGCCCCTGTATTTAAGCTTAATATAACTCCCGTGACCCTCCGCCCCACGGGTGGAGCTGCGCCGGGCGGTGGCTAGCGTGTGCGGTTGCTAGCACAGCTGCGCAGGGGCTTATTTTGTGGTGTAAAAATTGTAGGCTTCCCCATGTGCAACTCATAAAGACGGGAATGCAGTGAAGGGGTGGACGAGGGACGCTGAGGTTCAGTGGCCGTCCTCGTTTGACACGTTTTAGCCCAGGGAAAAAGACATTTGACTAAGAGGTGATGATGCTAATGGCTAAATCAGCACTACTGACACTAATGGGAGAAATCAGAGTGTCCGAGAGAGAACAGATGAGTGGACTGTGCAGTTTTATAATCTTGTGTACTTCAGTTATGTGTCTTATGTGAACTTATTTATATTTTAGTTATTGTGAAGTTCTAAATGTACCCTATGCTAATGGTTTGGCATGGCTTTTTTGCTGAAACATTTCATTTCTAACCCAAATTCTGCTATAACAACACCCTTAAATATGTTTTTATGTGTCAGAATATCTCATTTTAGACTTTTGTGTGAAGAATTCTATTTTCCTTGACATTATACTTTTTGTTATATAGTAATGAGTGTTCTTTTTTTGACACCATGTTTTTTTAGTTCAAAATGGATGCATGCTTAGACCACATCAGCAGAATTAGGCCATGACCAGGACGGTCCCTGTTCTATTTCAGCCTCAGTGGTTGCAGACGTGAACTTTTGGCTTGTCAATCATCTAAAAAGTGGTGCATCCTCTTTCTTTCAAAAAAAAGGTATCTTTTACCTAGTAAAATAATAACTATGAACAATGAGTAAATCAATTCTTTTTTATGTCAGCTACTATTTTGACACAAGTCTATATTTTTAACAGAAGACAAAGAGAGTCTCGTCATTACTGAACATCTCACAGACAGAGTGAGAGAAAAAAGAAATAGAGAGAGAGCTAGACATGTTTACCACCTTCCCCCTCCCCTTTCCACAGAGTTGCACCCAAACCATCGTCCTTCCTCTTTCTCACACTCGCTGCGTGTCCTTCGCACGACAGCCTACATGCGAGAGTCCCACTTTGAATTTCTGCTTGAAGCACTAAACCCACTGATTTAATTATTTTTTTTCATTAAATCATAAAGCAGGTTAGGCGACAAATATATCATATACATATATATATATATGAATTTTTATATACAGCTCAAAAAATTAAGGGAACACTTAATCATATATATATATATATATACATATGAATTTTTATGAACACTTAAATCACACACTGGATCTCGAGGAACGAAATATTCCAGTTGAAAATCTTTACTTATATACATTGTATAATTTGTTGAGAACTCCTGATGAGATGGCGGATGGTGTCCTGGGGGAATTCCACCCAGACCTGGATCAGGCCATCAGTGAGCTCCTGGACAGTCTATGGTGCCACTTGGCGGCTTCAGATGGTCCGATATATAACATCCCAGAGGTTCTCAATTGGATTCATGTCTGAGGGATGTTAGGGCCAGTCAAATGGCATCAATGCCTTCATCATCCAGAAACTGCCTACACAATCTGGCCACACAAGGCCGGGCATTGTCATGCACCAGGAGGAACCCAGGGCCCACTGCACCAGCGTAAGGTCTGACAATGGCTCTGAGGATTTCATCCTGGTACCTAACCACAGTAAGGGTACTGTTGGCTAGCACTTGGAGGTCTCTGTGGCCCTCCGAGGATATTCCTCCACCAGACCATCACTGAACCACCGCCAAACCGGTCATGCTAGCTGATGTTGCAGGCAGCATAACGTTCCCCGCGGCATCTCCAGACTCTTTCACATCCGTCACATATGCTCAGTGTGAACCTGCTCTCATCTCTCATGTTTCTGACAGTTTGGTCAGAAACATGCACACCAGTAGACTGCTGGAGGTCATTTTCTAGGGCTCTACCAGCCCCCTTGGACAAAGGAGCAGATACCGGTCCTGCTGCTGGGTTGTCGCCCTTCCACGGGCCTGTCCAGCTCTCCTCGTGTAATGGCCCGTCTCCCGGTATCTCCTCCATGCTCTTGAAACTGTGCTGGGAGACACACCAGTCCTCCTTGCGATGGCACGTATGGTTGTGCCATCCTGGAGGAGCTGAACTACCTGTGCAACCGGATTGGGTTGCAGATACTGCCTTATGCTACAAGCAGTGACAAGGACCCTAACAAAACACAAAACTAGAGATAAATCAGTCAGGAAGGATAAGGAGAGAGCAGTTGTCTGTGGCCACCACAGGGGGTTGTCTTGCTATTGCCTCTCCAGTGTACCTGTTGTCACTTTCATTTGCACCCATGCAGGTGAAACTGATTCACAATCACTTATGCTTTCTAACTGGATAGATTGATATCCCTGAAGTTTAATTGACTTGGTGTTATACTGTAATAATTAAGTGTTCCCCCCCTTTTTTTTTGAGCAGTGTATATATCTATATCTATCTATCTATCTATCTATCTATCTATCTCTCTCTCTCTCTCTCTCTCTCTATATATATATATATATATACACACACACACACACACACATATATATATATACAGTGGGGAAAACAAGTATTTGATCCCTTGCTGATTTTGTTGGTTTGGCCACTAATAAAGACTCGATCAGTCTGTAATATTAATGGTAGGTGTAGTCTAACATGCTGAGACAGAATATCACAAAGAAAATCAAGAAATCGACTTTAAAGAATTTGTATTAATTTATTTGCATTTTA
>CM040977.1:29583007-29609059 GCA_022985145.1 Pangasius djambal
ACTTCTTTTTCTCAATAAAATATAAATAAATTAATATAGATATTTAAAAGTTATTTTCTGGATTTTCTTTTTGATATTCTGTCTCCACATGTTAGAATACACCTACCATTAAAATTACAGACTGATCAAGTCTTTCTTAGTGGGTAAACCAACAAAATCAGCAAGGGATCAAATACTTGTTTTCCCCACTGTATATATAATATAGTATACTAGAAGAAAGACTTTTTATTCTCATGGCCTGCTTGCAATGAACACCAAAAGCTCTTTTGCAAATGAAGTATTTTTAGTCATTGATGGTTAGTTTTCAAACCCCTCTGATGAGTCAATGTGTCTGCATCAGTATGAGAAAATGTGCTCTATAAGTGAAAAACACAATCACTTCAGTCATGCTACAGAATTAATATGATAACTTCAAGATAAAAAATGCTCATCTGTAACAGGACTTTTTAAAGTCTTGGAACAGTCTACAAGTTTTAAAAAAATAACTTAAATGTGCACACTAATTTTAATAGGAGAAATATTTTTAAATTTACAAGGGTTAAGTTTAATCTGACATCATCCATTCCTTCTACATGTACTTTCCAAAAGTAGCAACCCACTGATCACACTCAAGGTCACAGTATAAAAAAAAAAGACTACAAAGAATTTAACACCAACTTTCTAAAAATTATAATAAGCCAGAATGATTTTGTGTGATTTTTCACATACAAAAAAGATACCACATTAACCACACCCCTCGCTTTAACCTTAACCATTTCTAACTTTTCATACGAGTTGGCTCATGCAAATTCCTCTCGTGTTGGTTTCAGCTCTCTGCAGGGCCGACCTCAGCCCTCACCAGCACACGTTTCCCCAAAACCAGACCAGATCAGACCAGATCTGAGCCAGAAACCCAAAAAGCCATCCGCCACCGCCAACCTCCAACCTCCACGCTGCCAGCAAACACACTTCAAACATGCATTGTAGCACACAGTGGGAACATTTTTTCTTTTCTTTTTCTTTTTCTTTTTTGTTGTTGTTGCACCAAGGCACTGTACCTGATGTTTTTTTTAAATATTCTGCTCATTTAGCTTTCTTTTCCCCTTTTGTCACGTTTGTATAGCCATGTGTGCGTGTGATTGGGTTTTCTCAGTTTCGCATGTGTGTGAAACGAAGAAAAGCAGGTTGGCACTTCTCTGAGAGAATCTGGAGGAGGTTTGCTCTGTCACAAATGTTGTTTTTGAGAGTTTGACTGAGGGAGGTGCTTTTACACAAGCTGTCACTATGCTTGTGCTTCTATCTTATGCAGTTATTCACACAAAGAAATATATATATATATATATATATATATATAAATTTGCATAAATATGCATGTTTGATGGCTGCGAATATGTCTGGTGTGTAGAGCATGAGAATTTGTGTGTGTGCATAAGTGCGTGTGTGTGATTGCCCTGTTCCCTGTTGATTTCCTGTGGTTCAGACAGAGGTTTTGTATGTGCCAGACATATGGGTAAACGCTAGCATAGGACAGGATGTTGAAGTGTGCTCTCTCTCGTGCACTGTATCAACTTAAATGCAGCATGATTGCACGCACGCATTTATATGCACCTGTGTGTTTTGAGAGTGCGTGCATGCATAGCTTGGTGTGTGTATAAAGGGGAGGGGGCAACGTTATGGAGCGTGAACATCAGGATGAGATTTTTGATGATGCATGCATAATATCAAATATATCTTGAAATAGTTTCCTCTCTGTTTTCTGTTTCTCTTAAACAATCCCGGAACAGCACTTTTTTTTTTTTTTTTTTTTGCAGAATGCTGAAAGATGTTATACAAGTGTGCATGCACGCAAATTACCATTCAGAGCTCTGGTTTATCTGATGCCATTGTTTCCAGAAGTGAAGGTGCAGTGTGTTCTGATCAGATTCTCACACACTGATAACAGAGAACACTGTGAGAAAGTGTAACACAGGACTGAACGCTGCACTAAAGCAGCATGTCGAGAGTAACTAGCTGGATGAAGGAAGAAAGAGAGAAGAGAGAGGGAGTCGGGGAGGAGGTATACTGAGGTTTCATGTGGGCCTTACTCACTTTCTTTTGTTTTATTGATGTTTTTTTTTGTGCGGCAACATTCTGGTGTGAAAACCTCAAGCATCTTTATCAGATCGTTTCTGATTAACGTCACGTGTTGAAGTCATCTCTGGTGAACGAGAGGCTGAGAGTAAAAGAAAGAGTAACATAGAGAAGAACAAAAAGCAATGAAAGCAAGAAAAAATGAAATGGAAAAAGAGAGACATATAGAGGTGTGTGTTGATGCATCCTGCATGCACACACACACACACACACACACACACACACATGGCTCTGTTTAGGCCGAATGAGCAGACAGAACATGTGTAACCATCTGGATGAGAGATAATCCCCTTAACAGAGCGTGTGTGTCTGTCTGACGTATTTACTGTATTAACACAGAGGATGTGCTCGAGTTTCTGGTGAATATTGACTGAAGTGTTGATTTGTGTCTCCTCATGACACAGTTTCTCTGCTGATCTCATTGACTGAGACATAGCAGATTCATAACAATCCACATGAGCCAACTTGCATCAAAGTTTTTAGTGGTTAAGGACAGAGCGTGAGGCTGAGGAAGCTGCAGTAGCTCTACTGAATGAAATCCAAAGATAATACTCATTGGTCATTGGTTAGATTTGTGTGACTCATGATGAGGAAATACTTATACTCCATGATACAATACAATACATTGTCCATGCATTAACAATAAGCATTGCCTGAGTATGTGCCTTAGGTTTGTATTTTCCACTGATTAAAACATTCAACATTATAAAACTATAACAAGTGAAACTTACTGACCTATGCATTAGAATGTAACGAATTCAAGCATGGCTAATTAAATATTAGCACTCTGGCAATGCTTTCATTATTGTGACTCTCAATTTTACTATTTTACTATAACAGCATTCTGCTATTAGCCATAGCTCTACAGAGCTTTGTGTTTTCGTCTGGTTCTACTGACTGGCACAGAAGGATAATTCAGTATACGGCACATTTGGCACACTAACATTTTGGTTCACCACTCACTGGCTGTCAGCTTTTACCTTCCCGCAAAGCCAAAGTTCTACCTTACACCCAAACTTAAAGATCTGGGGGAATTTTCCACTTCCTGCTTACTGCTGACAGAAGCCATTACTTTTTATCTCAAGGTAATATTTTTTAATTTATTTATTTATATCAGCATTTTTAAACCATTATTCTGAGGCTAGCTTACTTTTTAAAGGTCCATGGGACTGAAATCCATTTTCTAATTAGGTTAATGTTGTATGAGTAATTGGGGTTACCAATGCCAGAATGTCTCCACTTTTTGTATGAAGTGGGCGGAGCGAAACATGATCAGGAGGTTTCACTTCAAGCAGGAGCCACATCTGATAGCTGATTAAAGGCCAAGATGAACTGATTAAACATGTGGAGTCCGGTGTGACTTAATAGGTTGGAACCAGTGGCAGCTCATCCAAAGGGGGAGGTGAAGGAGAGCCCCACCATTTATATCAGCCATTCAACCAATGTTAATCTTCATAAAGTCATTGAAGTACTAATTAAATCTTAGTGACTAATGATTTAAAAAGATGTTGATATTTAACAGATATAAGCCAATATTCTGTTAATTTGCGCACCTTTCTAGATTTCTAGTTGCACAATCATGAGTCAGCGAGCTCACTGCCGCATTTACCTCCATAGTAGGAAATGCAACAAACACTAATATCTAATAGAGTCATTCTGTCCCATGCTCAGAGGAGGACCAGCAACTGGAACGGTGAGTTTCATAATGCTTGTTTTATAGCAATAATTGAAATGAGCTCTAATAAAGTGCAGAAAGTGTGTATATGTACAGAACCATTTCTACTGTAAGATACTGTATATTGCAAAGATCAGGGGAGGGAAAGGGCAATTTGTCTATGGACAAAAAAAAAAGCTCACTGTGGTGCACGCACATTTCTGATGTATGCATGTATGCATCAGAAATGTGCGTGCACCACGGTGATCTTTTTTTTCCCACACAAAGTCTGTAAGCAAAAAAAAAAAAGAACGAAAAAATGCGTCTCCCTTTTCCATTGCCCAAATTTTATAGGCTAGTTTCTGGTCTTTTATGTGGTTTTTGAGATGTAGCTGTGTTGGAAATTTTGCTGAAACTTGGCAAACCTGGTTACTGATATTATACTGTGTTCATCTTGCACATGGGAAATATACCCGTTGTATGAAACTTTGAACAAAGGTACATCTAAAACCGCTCAAAATGAGCTGCTAGACTATACGCTGGATGACTGTATGTTCTCGACTCTCAGCTGCCCATTACAAGGCTACTCTAATAATTCACCAGATATTAGCCTAGTCTAGTGTGATAGCCTCTCGGCTATGTCATTATTAATGTTGGAAGTTGCTTCTATAGTTATTACAGGGATGTTTTATTATAGCCCCAGCCCTGATTCGAGTATGAGCATGACATGATTATTTTGCAACTAATACAGTCTTGTTGAGCGCTGTTATTCTGAGCCTCTAAGACAAAAGAAGCATTTGTTTTATTAAGGGTTTAACAGAGAGTTAAAGAGGTTTTAATGTCCTACTTGGAACGCTTTCTGATCATGACACTCTCATGAGACGTTGTAGGGTTATAAAGGAACAACCGAAGACTTTACTTTTTTTTTTTTTTTGAGTGTAGCTGGTAAGTCTAGGCGTAAAGTGTCAGGTCATCCCAAATCACAAACTTCATTTCCCAACAGACACCACAGCCTACAAATATGGCTGCCATGGACTCCAATTCCCAGAACCCTCACACTTCCGTATTCTCAATCGCTGGACTTTTCACAAGGCTCACCTGTCACTAATCACACACTCTCACACTCACTCTATAAAAGAAACTTTATCTCACTCACAGTTTGTGAAGTATACGCTTAGTATTGTCCCTGTACACATGATGTTACCAAGCCTAGTTTTGTGTTTGCTATTCTGGTTTTGACCTCGATTGTTGTTTGTTGTTTCTCATTTCTGGTTTGCCTGATTCAGTCTGTTTGCCCATCGCCTGACAAGTGCCTGCTGTCTGATTCTGTACCTGCCTGTCGATTTGGATTTGTTTGCCTGTGTGTATATTAAACTATTTTACTTGCATCTGCATCTGTGCTCGCCTCCATTATGTGACAAACGGAGGGAACATACAGACCGACAAAGTCCTTAAAAATGTCCCAAAAGATGATGCACGCAACGTGTAGTTTGTGCACTGATGAAGTGTATATACACTTGAATGTACGTACAGCAATCTGTACATTACACCAACACATACTGTAAATCAACAATTCTCAGTAAGTCAAATGTGCACAAGCTTTGGGTTCTGTGGAAGTTAAGAGTGTTTTTTAAAAACATTTTAAGGAAAGAAAAACTATGACTCGATGCCCAGCCACAAGCAGATTGCATTCTGGGTAGTGATCAGACCACAGCTCAAGAGATGAGTGTTCCACAAGCATGTGTCTGTGTGTAAATGTGTGTGTTCCATGGTAAAGCATGTGGTGGATGTGACCTGGTTTCATATTTGCCCAATGTTCTCATCTCTAAACACAAAGGTTGGTCTCAGTTTAGCTACAATGAGAAGAGGGAAAATCTGAGATTGTGAGAATAAGGTGAATGAGTGCAAGAACGAACAGGAAACTACCTGGTTTTTACACAGTCCTGGTTTGATTTTTTTTATCGATAAGGTCAATTTGAATGTTCTAATAAGCTGTGAAATAGATAAGCATGCACTGATGTTTTGTTTAAAATGAGAATGCAGGCTTTGTAGCTGCTCTATGATCCTTGTGATTGCAGTTTTCTACACACTCACATGTTTGCTGTCAAGACTTTGCATACAACTTCAGATGAAATCCAAGAAAATCACTGTGGTTATATTTTTGTGTGTGAGGTCAGGCTGATATACAACATCAGTAGTTATGACAAATCATGTGTCAGAGCAAAATTGGAAAAAATCCAACTCTTTAGAAAGTGATTCAGTGAATGAGTGACTTGCTCAGGCTCTGATGAGTGTGTGTGTGTGTGTGTTTGTGTTTGAAAGAGAGAGACCAAAAACCATCATTTGTGAAGTGCACATAATATGGTATGTGGTCACTGTGTGTGTGTGTGTGTGTGTGTGTGTGTGTGTGCATGCAATTCTCTTCATCTCTAACTCATGTTCATTATCATGTTGAATGAGGTGAGATTGAGACAGGGTTAAATATCATAGTCGTCCTGTTCCCCAGCTGTAAAACCTCCCCTCATTTCTCACTCTCTCTTTCTTCTGTTTCCCCCCTTCACTTTTCTCTTTTCATCTTTCGCACACTCATATCACAAAGGACAGCAGAGCAGATCAATGCGGAAAGTTCAAACTTATATAGGCTGAGTCTGCAAGCAAGAACTGTTTTTATTCATTTAAATATCAAAACTACTACATTTTTTGGGATAATTGTTGACTGTTATACCACTGCACTGGTCAGAAGGTGTTGATTAATTGTCTAAAACAGCAGCTCTAACAATAGTGCCAGACAAATCACAGGTTGATATTAATTTTTCTATAGTGACAACTTACACAGGGACTTGTACGTAAACAGAGATGGTGAAGAAGAGAAGAGATGTTTATTTAATATTCTTGGAAGGAGTCTCCAGTGTCAGCTCTTTATAACAGTAAGAGGTAAAGCTGTAATTTTACGGTTCTGACACGGGAAAGTCTTCTGGACGGAGGGATTTCTCTGTAACACGACAAGCTGCTTTTTTTTATCTTGTTAACTTCAAGAGAAAGACATAGCAGAGGATGGGAACCATGGGAACTGCATAAGCAAGTGATGTATACGATGTTCCACAGCATTAATTGTAACTATAAACAGATAAAAAAGTAAACATTTGCCAGTATAGGAGCTGATAAACAAGTATAGATTGCAAATTTGAGCATTTCATACAAGTTTGAATATTGATTACATTCAATTTTATACAAATCGAGTTAGAAATGGTATGACCCCTAACATTCTAACTCTTTTCATACAAACTGATTTGTTGGAATTTTCGCTGGCACTTTTTAAGGCTAGTGTGAGAGTGTGAATAATTTGCGATAGTTATCTAAGAGTCTGTGTCTCTTACGAGCTTCTCAGTGCCAACTGTCAGCTCCTAATAATCTGCTAAGTAGCACAGACTCAGGTATTTATTTGGAAGCTATTTCCATGTGAGGCTGAGTCTAGGCTGAATCTAGACTGAATCCAGGCCTATTGTTGAACAGTTGAGGATAAATGGACTTAACCTTCTGATCACTGGCACAGAACCCTGACTGCTGAGATACCACTGTGAACCTCTTCCTAACTCCTGATGAACAGATAATGAGCTGTATTGCTCAGACCTACTCAGCTGTCAAGCTCACAAAATGAATTTCGCAGAGTTTATGTCTGTGGTAGTCTTCTCTTTGTGTCAGGTTAGCCACTTACACTTAGAAGCATCATATTTTTGAATATACTTAGATTTTATTGCTTTAACAGTACGGATAAACAGTGAATCGCTCTGTCTTTCTCTTTCATTCTCTGACCACAGTGTTGATGTTGGTTCCCACGCTTTCCTCCTGCCTGCTTCAAATAGGCCCCGAGAAAAGTGCAACATGTGCACACAGGCTTGTAAACCTGCGTACATTCATATACACAGCTACAGACATAGACATGCAAAACAATATGAGGTCTCACGTTACAGGCACAAGACACAATTATTAGCTTAGCAATTGATCATGAGCTTGCATGCACTTTGACAAGTCTCCAGTGATAGGAAACCATTTTCATATTTACTACAGGAGTGAAAATCAATCTTCTTTTTCATTCACTGTGTGCTATTGTGAACTGTGCTGCTGTAAACACACTTGTGTTTAAATTTATTCACAGTTTGACTCACAGCTCTGGACTGTTGATCTCCATTTTCTCTCCGTTTCACAGTCCGTAGCAGTCCAGTGCTAAATGTCCCGACCAACAATTGACCAAAACTTTTTTGCATCTTGCATGACCTTCCAGTCTTGTAACAAGGCTGTTTACACATATTTTCACACAAAGTTGTCAACTATGGCAGCTATACACTTTCTGTCTCCCTCTCTCTCTCTCTTTCTCTCTCTCTCTGTCATGGAGACAGGTGCTTTGCTGAGGCCCTGTGGTTGTGGTTAGAGGCTTTGCTTCTTCTCTGCGAATGAGGGGAATTGTGTGTATGTGTGTGAGAATGTGTGTGTGTGAAAGAGAGAGGGAGAGAGTTTGAGAGAGAGAGAGAGAGAGAGAGAGAGAGAGTTTTGCAGAGTACAACGTGCGGAATTCTGCATCGGTTGACATTCACGCAGACACTACTTTCGTGACAAGCTCAGATCTGGTTTCCGCCTGTGAGATGTGTGGGTGTCTGTGAATCTTTCTCTCACCCCCCCCCCTCTCTCCCCCTCTCCCCCTCTCTCTTTCTTTTGCAGTGTGTGTATATACTTATACAAAAAAGCATCTTCTTATAGTAGGGAAAGTGCCTCCTTGAAATCTACATAAAGTCTCTACATACTCACACTTTTAGAAGAAAAAATGTGAAGAAGTATCGTTGTTGTTGTTGTTTTATACAGTTAACAGAAAATATTATCGAAATGGTCAAGACGTTCTATGAAGGTTAGCACAATATTTCTGCGTTGTTTTAAAAGCAAGTTACACAACTGGACCTTTAAGGACGTTAAAGACCACTTTAAGTTTGCATTAGAATTGTTTGTCTGTCCACTGAGGTTTGTCTGTCCATTTCAACTTTCTGTCAATTTTTAGTGCATTCCTGACTTCATAGTTTGAAAAGGTTGTGTATTTAGCATATTTATGATTACTTCCTGGTTAGTGATATTCATAAGCTTCATTATGTTTTGACTATTTCCTGTTAAGTTGTATTTCTCGAGTTTCTCACTATATTTTGGAATTAGTTAAATTTTCCAACTCTTAATAAAATCCCACTAAAGTTCTAATTTTCTGTTCTGAGTCACTCCGTGTTCCATTCACTCAGTAAGAAGACCATTTTTTACCAGCACCCTGTCCTCCATGTTGGTGTTTCTTGCTTCACCTCTGTTTTACGGGATGAAAGTCACTTGGTGCTGCACTGTGACAAAGTGCTTCACTGCAAAAAAAATTGACATCTTTGCAAATGAAAATATCTTGAATATAGTTAAATTTATCTAGAAAGTCCTATTATAAAATTATAACAAACCAAATATAAGATTATTAAACCTATTTTTAGACTTTATTTTTTTTTACTCATTTCAAGCTTTACATTTTCTAGAAATAAATGCTTAAAATTTGAAAACTACCTACCAATAGAAGAAGACTACTTCAAACTTAAAATGAGTAAAAGTCTAAAAAAAAATTAAAAGTCTAACAATATATTTCCACTTGCTAAGATGTAAAGTTTTCTGCAGTGTTTCCCTTTGATTGCATGTGAAACTACGCTGACAGGGGAAAAAATGCCTAATATGAAGGCAAGTGCAAAATCTAGTAATTTCCAAGGACAATGGTAAAGTCCAGATGACGAGGCTATGCTATAGAGTCCAGGTGTGAATAATGGTGGTTGGTGTTTGATTTGGTTTGTTTAGTTAAATTCAGATCAGGTGATTGTTGGAAGGCAGGAGGGTGTTGACGAGCCTATCTGCATCAGGGAAGACAATGTTACAGAGTCTGGTAGTAGTGATATCTTTGTTTGGTATCTATTTGATATCCTTTGTTTGGTATGACACAATTCTGGTAGCTTTGCAGATGCAGCAATTTTGGTAAGTAGACTTCAATGGTGCTGTCTGTTGTTTCATTATAGGGCCTTGCAATATGTTGCAATTCCCATACGCTCTTGGTAAAAAGGTACAAACTCTTGTCACTGAGTTGGTACCCAAAGGGAGGAACATCATTAAGGTACACAATTGGACCAAAAAGACAGCTTTTGTACCTTAGTTTGTTTGTACAGTACCTGAACAGTACCTTTATTTCTAGGACAGGGAGGTTTCTCCACTCTGTCACCACAGGAAAGGGAGACAGCAAGGCTTTTTTTGTTAAGGCAGGTAGTGTTGAAGGTCCCACTGATGTCTTGTTCAATATGCAAGCCAACGTACTTAGAGCAGATGTCTGTGCACATCAGTGTCTCTACAGTGGTGCCATTGATGTGCACTGGAAAGTGACCGCTGTGAGTCATCCTAAAGGCAACAATAATTTCTTTTGTTTTGACCACATTAAGAAGCAGAATTGTTGTTTCTATACCAGTCTGCAAGCTGCTCCACTTCTTGTCTGTATGCTGACTCATCATTGTTGCTAATTAGAAAACTCGACGATGTGATTCCGGCAGTTGTGAGTCAGCAATGTGAACAGCAAGGGGTCCAAGTATACGGCCCTGGGAGACTCCAGTGCTCACTGTGGTGGTGCTGGTGGTGATCTCGACTAACTCCCAACGTCTGCGAGTCAAAAGGTTCAGGATTCTTCTAGGGGAAGCATTTCTCTATCAGTGTATGCTGCATGACGCTGAATTGAAGAGCATTTTCATTTTCAGTGCTGAGTCCTTGAGCAAGGCCCTTAACCCTCAACTGCTCTGTTGTTTAATTGAGATAAATGTAAGTCACTCGGGATAAGGGTGCCTGCCAAATGCCATAAGTGTAAATATGTGATATAACAACATTCAAGTGAAAAACACATAGAAACTTTTTTTTTCTGTTTTTTTTTAAGGGGGGGATGTAAGAAGAAAAAAAAACTTTCAGTAACCTGGTTGCATAAGTGTTCACACCCCTTAATTAATACTTTGATAAAGCGCCTTTACTTGTAATAGAGCACTCAGTCATTTTGGGTAAGAGTCTACCATCTTAGCACATCTTGATTTGGTCATTTTATTCCACTCTTCCTTGCAAAAATGCCCCAAATTGCCAGGGGATCTCCTATGCACAGACCTCTTCAAGTCATTCCACAGGTTTACAATAGGATTTTGCTCTGGGCTCTGAGTGGGCCATTCCAAACATTGATCTTCTTCTTCTGAAGCCATTCCTCTGCTGACTTGGATTTGTGCTGGAAGGTGAAATTTTTATTCATCTTCAGCAGTGCCAAAATAGATTGGTATTTGGAGCTATCCATGATTCCCTCGATCTTGACTAAAGCCCCAGTCCCAGCTGAAGAGAAGCAGCCCCATAGGATGATGCTGTCACCACCATGCTTCACTGTGAGTATGGTGTTCTCTTTTGTTTTTATTGTTTTTGCGCCAAAAATTTCTTTTAAAATGATACCAAAAAAGTTCAACCTTCAAAAAGGGCCGCTGTTTAGCCACCCTACCCCATAGCCCAGACGTGAAGAATCTATCTATCTATCTATCTATCTATCTATCTGTCTGTCTGTCTGTCTGTCTATCTATCTATCTATGTCTGTTTATCTATCTATCTGTCTATCGATAGATAGATAGATAGATAGATAGATAGATAGATAGATAGATATAGTGGAAATCCAAATTTCCTTATTCCGTAGTGTTGGAACCTAAAAAGGACTTAATTGGGATTATGTAATGAATCTACAAAAAATTACCCATAATACTGAAATATCAATATATTGATTATGAAAAATCATTATAGTTTGCAAAATTAATTACAAAAAAAGTAAAAGTATTCACCTACAGTATCGTCAAAACACTAAATTCTCATCATTAGCTGAATGGAGTGGACATGTGTGCAGGTGTCACATGATCTCAACATAAAGTTCCTGCTCCTGTTCCAGGAAGCCCCCAGAGTTTGTTAGAGAAAACACCTAAACAAACAGCATCATGAACATCAAAAATCTATCAAAGCAATTCCGAGACAGTTCAGGAAATGTATTTTTAAAAAATCTAAGAAATATCACTAAGTTTAAAGACCATTAAATCCATTATTAAAATATGGAATGCATATAGCACAACCATGAGAAGGCTCTCCACCAAAAGTCAGCGATTGGGTAATTATATTATTGGGCATTATCATATCGCCTACTAACAGTTATTTCTAATGCAGAATGTAATACCTGATTTAGAAAAGCAATGATTAAAAAAACAGGTTTTTGAATCTTTTCCAGCTGACATTTACCTATGGCTCTGAGTGATTCATGGAAAAACCCGCAGATACTTCATGAGAACTTTGAATCCACTCAGGCTCCCTCAGCGAGCATGGGTGAGTCACGATTTACATAATGAACAAACGAACGAGTGAGTGAGTAAACGAATGCACTGATGGGTTGAGGAGAGAACGAGAGAAAGAGAGAGATGAATCAGTATGTTTGAGGACTGCGGTTGACAGCGTGGCTCCCTCGTAGATCCTTGGTTTGAGAATGAGAAAAACAGCACATCCATCACACACACCCACAAACACATATGGACAATTGTACACACATTTGTTGAATATTTGACGAAATCTCTTAAAAGCTTAAAGCTTAAACCTGTCCCTTACATTGACCATTACACTTAGTCTGGTGTGAGGCCTGCCACCAATCCTTTTTTACTGATCATTTTTTTCTCTTGGCTTTTGCAATGCATAATGATTAGGGTCATTCGCACGTTTACTCGCTCTCTCACAACACCACCACTGAAATTTCGCACTAATCATTAAAATAAACTTCACACCTCACAAATAAGTTGCTTGTCTCTGATGGACATCAGTGAGAATCTCAGGCCGAAGACTGCAAAAGGAAAGAGCTGACTTAAAATAAAAGCCACAGTGTCTGTGTGATTTTCCTGTTGACAGTCGAACGAGATTAAGGCAGTCTGCATCAGATCTTCTTTACTTCCTGTATCAGGCCTTTTACACAGACATGATTTTGTGCATATGTGTGTGAATGTGTGTGACTGAGACAGATCTGTATCAATTCCTGTTTTGCTGAGGCATCTGCCAAATTTTGCAGACATTAAAAAACTCCACAGTCTCGCATCAGCAGTAAAACAATCCCATTTTCGAGATAGCTCGCAGACAATGTGTGTGTGTGTGTGTGTGTTTCAGAGACAGCAGAAGTGAGAAACGGTTCAGTAGTGTGAGTGCTGCCTTTTCCGGTCTGGATGTTGTGGTGAGGCCTGTCTGTGTACGCGGCTCTCACGCAAAGGCCTGGCCGTTTTTGAGCTGCTCAGATGCAGAAGCAGGAAGTGAAACACGTACGGAGGAAGTCGTTTGGTTTTTTGATGGCTATTGACGTGGTTTCGCCACTTCTCTCATTAGAGGTGGCTGCTGTGGGAAAAAGGGCTGAGACTATTTAATTTGCAATGGAATACCACACTTTTGGTGAACATTGCCATCTTAATGTGAATTTGTGTATGTGTGTGCATGTGTGTGAACATATAAGCAATCGCATAAAAATATCACATAAAAATGCTATCATCATGCATCGCTGTTGAAGCTCATGTCCACTACTCACTTCTTTACACTAAAAGAAGAGCAGCATTGTCATCCCATGTGAATAGACAGTAGTGTAATATTACGGTGGTGGTGAGGCCCCGTCACCATCGCCCACACTAACCTAAGATTTGCCACACTCCTGTATTTCCCACGGTGGCTGAATCAATGTGGTAAAACCCAGTATGGTCGCTGTAGTTTGGTTATTAAAAGCCACTCGCATTCCCCACATTCACTCATTTCTGTCAGGAGAAGTGAATATGTGCTTCATACAGCATCGGGACTGATGTCTAAGAATGTTGTTCAGGACACAAGCTCTCCTGGACCAGGGTGGCCATTTTATAAGCAGTCAATTATTACAGCAAAGTGAAAAAGTGCAGTTAGCATGATGTAAGCAGGTGCCTCTAAGCGCTTTTCAGTCCCAGGTACTGAATGCTAAGCACTGCAGATTTTCTTTTTCCCCAACCTGAAACCCTAATAACTGCAGCTCTGACAGTAGTTACATTGTCGTTTCTGAGACTTGTATGCCAGACATTCCACAAACACAGATATAAAAGCATGTTACTGTTGATGTGGTGAAGTTTTCCATGAGGAGATGTTCATTTAGCATTTAAGGAAGGAGCCTTTGCAACTTTTCAAAACAGGAAAATCTTCAGGATTGAGAGGTTTGGAGTTTCTCAGTAACATGACAATTGATATTTTTAACTTTAAAAAGAGGCTGGTGAGGGAACGAATGTTTATAGTTGATATAAATGATAACAGGAACTAAAATATTTTTGCAGAAGTTCCACATTACATGTAACTATAAAAATAAAAAGTATGATGCGTTTTTCTTTAATAAATGAAAAAAAGGTTAGTGCTGGCAGATTGTTCTGGTATAAGACAAATAAAACACATCAGGACATGCTGCTAGAGGAGAATAATCATCTTTGATTAAGAACACTGTGTGGAAGGTGCAGATAGCCAATGAGATCGTAATTACTTTTACTATTATTTTGAGATCATCTCTGGCAGATTTGGATATTTGACTCCTTCTCTTGGGAGTTGGCTTTCCCTCCAGACTACAGATCATTACCGCACCTGTATTTGTGCGACTACAGAGCTTTGGTTTGATTTTCCATTGAGGTTTCGGACAGTGTGAGCGACCAAATATTTTAAATGGTTTTTGTTTCCGTGGAGAGCTAGTGTATTTTATTCTCAGGTTCGGACATGCTGTCACAGCGCTCCGGTTTATGGTTTGGACAAACCAGTCTCGGTTTTCCCTCGTCAGAGGACACTAATGTCAATTGATTATCAAATTTTAGAACCCCGAGCAGGAAGGGAGGGAGAGTGAAAGAGAGAGAGGAGGAGATACAGAGAGAGACAGAGAGAGAAATCCGGTCCTGCTGTCACACCACTATGGAGCAGTTCGCGGTCATCTGCCTTGTACAGAGTTTCATAGACACAATGTATCTTAAAGCAAGATGGAATTTCATACAGGCATGATGGCTGTGTTTTTCCCCTCTTCACTGAACTCTTTCACATTCTCTCTCTCTGCGATCTTTTGTCCTAGGTCTGGGTTTTAGGTTTTATTAAAAACACAAAAACTGCCAGATTAAGTCAGGAACACAATGCACTAGTTTAATGCTGCAAACTAGTTTCAATGGCTGATGCCATGCAAGATGCTCAAAAAGGCTTCGGGATGTTTATCTCTCTTCTTTAGTGTGATGGTGTGGTATGACTGCAAATCTGTCACCAGCCACAGTTACAACAAAGGCTTGTGATGTACTGATGTGTGAATTTACCCAGAGATCAGTAAACCACAGTGCGATGCTCTTTTCCCATGCCATCAGCCTCCTACTATGTTGTGTTGAGAACGAAAAACTGCAAAAATGCACATCCTACATTCTACATCACATTCACAGCATCAGACTATGTCAAGTAAATGTATCAAAAAGTATTTTATAATTAATTAACAAATGCTGTGAAAATATAAGAAATGTATATTAAATGCTTATTATTATTTTTACTATTTGTAGTAATATAATATTAAAAGTAAATATGTAGTAATATAATATTATTATTATTATTATTGAATAAATAATTTTTTTTATAAATGTAAAATTATTAAATCATTATTAAAGTGATATTAAAACAGACACAATCTTACAACCTCAAGAAAAGACACACAAATCATTCAACAAAAGGGTTTCTTTGGGTTTTTTTGGATAGATAAGCGTAAAAAAAAAAAAATCTAAGCTTGTAGCACTATGGTGGATCCTCTGGTGGATCTTATAAAAGTCCTATGGAGAATCCTCCAACAGAGGGTTTTAAGAAGAACCAGTTTATAAAATGTTTCATGTCTGTTTAGAAAGCACTCCTCTTAGAAACCACAGATGACACAACTTATTGATGCAGCATATGTTGTTTAGAAAAGTAGAATTAGTTCTGCCTAGTACCATTAACTATCAAAAAAATACCTGAGAAGCTTTTCTCTGTAAGAGTGAAGTCAATTCCTAAATATACTCGATCAGCCATGTCTGACATTTGTTACTTAGATTTGCACTGGAGCTATGAGACTAATGTAGCTATCAGGTAATGAAAGCTTATAGCCACCATTTTAACTAAATGCTTACATCATTATGCAGCTGGAGTTTAGTAACAGATTTGCTAATGTGGTTTCTCATCTATGACACAATGTTTTCTATAAAAATGGACAAAAGGATGTCGCGATGCTAAAAACAGCAGCGGCCATCTTGAATCTCTTTCTTCCTTTGCACTTAGAGTGGTATCTCTGCACTCAGATTCTGGTAAAAGGTGAGTTTCTACACAGAAACCATTAAACCACAGTGTGATGCTTTTTTTCCCATGCCAGCAGCCTCCTACTCTCACTCTGCTGTTCACAGTTTTTGTTTGACGGTGTAAACCACATAATCCTCGATTAAAATGTGAAGGCTGAATTGTACGTCACTGATTTGGTTGAGTCAAATGTGATGATTTAGGCCTGTTTACATCATGCTAATGTGATGGCTTTATACTTTCCTCTACTTGTGAACAAGATTAGCCTCGTAGCTACAGTGCAAAACTGAAGAAGCGAACTATGAGCTCACCAAAAAATATCTTTGCTAATCAGTTAGATTTGGGGTGCATGGAACATAATTTGTCTTTTTTGGATGAATATATAGATTATATATAGAAAGAATGTCAAAAGTAGATTGTAGGAAGTAATTGTTAAATAAGAACAAACATATAACTGCAACTACCAGCTGTTGGTGCCGTGACCCATTTTCAATAGGATTGAATAAATCTAAATAACTACACATATAGGAGAAAATAGCAGAAAAATTTAAAGAATGTGTGTTGTTGCATTTTTGCTTTCATAGCATAAGGATTGAAAGGAAAGAAGAAAAGTATACATTGTATAGTTTTGTATATTCCATTCAAAATGGGTCACGACACCAACGGCCATTAGGGTTATATAGGGTTATAATTATTTTACAATTACTTTTCTTTCGGTGTGTAGATTTCAAAATGAGAATTTCTAAAGCTGTTAAAAAAAAAGAAAAGAAAAAAGTGCACTCCTGAATAATATTAACTGAGTAAAATGATATAATAAAATAAAATAAGATAAAAGCTTATGTACCTGCTTTTCAATTTTATGAAAGTTCAGAAATGCTCTATATTTCCATGTAATAATTATCTTTCTCAGCTGGCTGATAGAATGCATCTCTATTCTGGGTCAACTTTATTTTACTTTCCAACACCCCCTTTTAGTGAACCACCAGTAAAGAGTGACAGAAACTCGAGGCTGTTTTAAAGGTCATACTCATGACATGTGGTGTGTGGTTTAGAGAAGGAGACCGCTGGAAAAAAAACCCCAGAGTAGAACAGAGAAGAGCAGTTCGTTGTAAAGTAGGTAGGGGAGGGTCAGAGGGTGATGATGCTTTTGAAAAAAAAGCATGTGTCAGAAACACGTAGATACACGCAAGCATCTGGCCATGAGTCAGAGTGTTCTCTAGAAACAGGGGTTCTCGTAAATTTGTGAAAATCACAGAGATTTGACTGTAAGATCTGGGTATACTTGCAATAAATGGTATATAAACAATGATGAAATTTGCCAAATTATATTTATATACATGTGTTGTTATTTGATTAAATGTTTGACATTCAGCAATTAATTTAATTAAACAAATGAGGTACAAAAAGGATATTCAAATTTCAGCTTCTTGAAAAAATATAAATATGCATTTAAATTAGACTGCATTAGATTTTGATAACTGATGGATTAAAAATAGTTAATAGGCATGAACTCATATTTTTGAAGCCTGTTTGTGAAAGAAAGCCGAATTTACAAAATATACATGAAACGCACACATGCACAAGCCAGCTACAATAAGGTCCGTAGTAAAAGTGGTAGTGTCTCTGCTTTAAAGGCCTCAGTTAATACACAAAAAACCAGGCTGAGCTTTTAGTCCTGGCCTAAAGGAAAACCACCAATCCTTCACGAAGAATATTTCACCCCTGCTGATTTCTGTTAGTGACCACAGGCCATGTTAAGTGTTTCTGACCAAAGCACTTAACAAATGCTAATGTACAGCGATATCAAAGAGACCGGGACTGGCAAACAGGCTGAGAGAGTCACCGTGGTCAGAAACGGACCCCCATGCTAACCACACACTCCACATACATTTAGAAATACACACACACACACACACACACACACACACACACACACACACACATCCATTTAGCTTCACCATTTTGCCTTTCCAGTCTCGAGTGGTCATGACCCATGACATGTAGAGACTTCAGTCATATGCAGTGACCATTGTGTACACTTTACACATCATCCACACACAATACACAAAACACACACACACACACACACACACACACACACACAGATATGTCAGCTGTCCATCACAGTGTGCCAATCCTGAAACATAAGCAGCTCTACAGCGCCACCCTATGACCACTTCCTCCCTGCCTCCCTGCCTCTCTCTCGCTCTCTCGCTCTCCCTCTCTCTCTCTCTCTCTTTCTCTGTGTGTGTGTGTGTGTGTGTGCCAAACTAACCATCACTTTTCACTGAACTTTTAATTATTGACCCTGGACATGGAGCAGCATATAATCACTTATTGTTTATGGCTTAGGACAATAAAAGGTAGCAATTAATCAGGATAGTCTGCTTTAGACACTACAGATCATCTATCCGGAAGAAACCCTCAAAGTACAGGGAGAACATGGAAACTCCAGCTCCAGAAGTGCAAGGCAAACCTTCTAACCACTAAGCCACCATGCTCCCAGTATGATCAGTAATAAAGGTTAAATAAAGTAGCTATGTTTGGAGTTTTGTAGTTTCTTTTTCTCAATTTCCTCACAACTTGCAAACTAATAGGAGGTTAAAAAAAAAAAAAAAGGTGCTTCCCGTCACAGCATTTTTGAGGTGAACTTTTCCCAACTTTGGAAGCTCCAACGTAACTAAAAATATAGTGGTTCAGAAAAAAGTATGAAAGTACCATAATAGAAAAACCAGCATTGGTGACTGTAAGTTGTAACAAGATGAATATCACATGTGTAAATAAGCCATAACTGCGTTTCTCTGCGTCGATGTACCAATCCTTGTTGCTGGGGTGGTACCCTCGAGTGTACATCTTTTATACCTTTTATATGTATCTATTACATAGAAAGGGGCATATAGTGTACTTCTAAAACGTCCAATTATGTACATTAAAGTTAAATATTAGTAGCACGTAGGATACAGTTTGGTAGTATAAAGGTATCTGTTTTTCTGAGAATGTGCTGTATATACATATTAGTTAGCTAGCTGACTGAAATTCAGCTAAGAAATATTTTTCTTTCTACTATAAAAGTTCATTATCTGTCTGGAAATCTACCTCACTTTGCGCTAACAAACTGAAGGGTTCAATCTAGCACTCCTAAGTATTCTTCAGAACCCTTAACTATCCAAAGAAGGGAGCTTAAATTGAATCGGTTTCCCTTTTACAACATGTTCCAAGTAGACCAGCTTTAGAAATATTTGACAGAACCCTTGGGAGTGATGGAGTGACATAGGTTTATATTGTAACCAACATTGTATACATTTTTACACTAGGGGAAATGTTAATAAAGTACTACAAAAGATCAGGCTAGCTAATGTTAGCTGTACGCTCGAATGCAACTAGGAAATAGGACCATCCAGTGAGCATGTGAAGGCAGCATTGATCTATGCTCATGAGGCACACTTTTAGCCTTGAGAGCCCTAAGCAGCCAACACACTTAAATCACAGAATGACCCTAACTTCCTTAGCTTATAAGTGGCAGTTTATCCTACCTCTGTTCCTGCTTGCTTGCTCATGGCGGTGTTCATTTACAATTGAATTTGCTTTTTCCATTTTAAGTTATTAATAAAGGTCCTTTTTGTTGATCAATGCCTTTTTATGACATTTCATATCTGCAGCTGGGGCCTCCTTGCTAAAATAAAAGCAAATAAATACAGATTAGCCCTGAAGAACAGAAAAGACCTTTTTGAGTTTCGGGCCTCAGTAGACACACAGAGCGATCGATCGGCAGGCTAAGAGATCTAGTTCTTAAAGAAGTCCGAGTTTATAACCTATAATCGAGTTTAGAACTCTGCAGTTTGGAGACAGGGCAGACAGTGATAGCCCGGCCTGATTCAATTTGCCACTCAAGGGGGGATTTTAACGTGAGGTAATTGCTGACAGGCAGCGCGTTAGACGGCCCTCGCTCCACTCAGGTGGTGTCCGGTGTCGCAGCGGCGCTTCAGGACCCCGGAGAGAAAGGCGAATTATGAGAACGGCACTGGTTTATGATATACACACACATCAGCAAGTCTGCTATATCAGATGTGTAACAGAGCTCAGTTCATTAGTATAAGTGCACGCACGGCTAGCTTCAGCTGCAGACTGGTTTCTCTGGGGCTTACACTCAGACTCGCTACATACTTACTGTTTATAGTAATGCGTTAAGTGAGTTTGACCTGAAATCAGTTGTATGTTTGACACCAGCTGGAGATAGTTCATACATAATTAGAATAATTAACTATCTTTATCGAAACAACAAGTGTATTGCTGTATATTTGGAGGGATGTACAGTTTACTTTTGATATACTATCAAGTCTAAGTATTTTCAAAGAGAAGTGCACTAGTATATTATTGATATGATAGTTGAAGTACTTTTTCTAAGTATACGTCTGTATGTATAGTCCAGGAAATGTGTACTATGTGCCAAGTATTCTATATTTCGACTATTATTTTAATTGCAGATGTATTAATACAAGTATAAAAATATTAGCGTGTGCTAAATACTCATTGTTATTTATTGTCACTACTAGTTATTGTCTACATTAAATTATTTATGTGACCAAGTTACTAATAAGTTAAGAATGCATTTGATATTTGGAGAAGAAATTGTCTTTCAATTCCATTTTACTCAAAAATCATTTTAGTTTGGTTTTACCGTGCAGCTCTTTGGCCAACGTTTGAAAAAAACTAATTGACTCAGTCTGTAAACTAAACAGTGGAGGATGGAAAAAAAAGTCATTTAACAACATCACCTAAAAGTTCCCATTGTGCTGACACACAATCAGAAAATAATCCCATGTCTCCATCCCATGTTTTTGGAGAGACAAAGGAAGAATTCTAGGTCGAATCCCAATTAAATCTCCTGAGATATAAAGAGAAACATTTAAGCAAAGAAATTTTCCTCTGGGGTGGAGGCCAATCTGTGTGGCTGCAGATTTTCACACCTGAATCAACTCATAAATAATTTAAACTCTGAGAATCGGGCGAGGCTCCTGGTTAATTAGAATGAAAACCTGTACGCACCGGTCCAATGTGAATAAGATTCCAGGGTCCCAGGGTCGTCACTAGACCTGGACTGATGGAGCTGTAGGATTGCCCCATATGTTTTTAAGATTTCATGTGAAGAGGGACTAAAGAACCCTTGAAAAGGTCCAGCTTCTTTAACTGATCCCAACCACATGTTTTATTCATGTTGTACATATATATTAGTAATAGTAATGAAGTGTGCTGTAGTGCCGGAAAGAAAACGTGATTGTGGATTAGATGGACAGTTGCGTACATGACACATCCAGCATGAATTCTGGGTTACTCCACAAAAATAGTCTGTGAACACTGACTGTATAAGAAACAACCCTAATGTGTTGATTAGAAATAGCAAAGGGCTCCAACCAGCTTAAAAAACTACACATCTTGAAGGATTAAAATATATACCATGCCAATAAAATAGTCATATCTTAAGCTAATTGACTAAAAAAGGACCTTTTCCACCTCTTGTGTTTGCAAGGTTGCTAGAGCTTTTTTTTGTTGTTGTGAAATTTAGTTAGTCTTGGAACAAGGTTGCGGGTGGTAAAAGCAAGTCTGTGGGTGACTACAGACAGTGTACCTACAATCTACAAAACAATTTCTGTTTAAGATATATTGCAAAGTTTGGGAGAGGAAATGGGGGCTTATAGGGTAGATAATGCTCTACCAGGTGATGACAAAAAGGCACACTGCAGATACTGAGAATCAGTGTTTTCCCATGCAATGACTTTTTGGGTCTCTACAGGTCATTTTGTATGGTTTCGGGGATGTAGTTTGGATGGAAATTTGGCTGAGACATGGCAACTCTGGTTTCGTACAGTGACCTTTCAAACTTCTTCAGAAGTGCTATTCTGATTATCTGAAGACTTCAAAAACATTAACAGAAAAGACAAATGTAAAGGAGTTTATTTCATATGAAATACAACAAAAGCGCTTTTGGTGGTTAATATTCAAAAGAATATGGCATAAGCAATTCAACAAACAGATCAACAAAACTGTACATTAACTAGATAGCTAGAAAGTTCCAGGTAAAACTTGCTAGAACTCAACCATCTAAGAACATAGCTAGCTTACAAACATAGCAATTTAGCTAAAAACCTGCTATTGATAAAGCTGAATAGTTTGCACAATATGTAAGGAATAAAACATGTTGGGGTTTGCTGTTATAGGAAAATAATCAGCGGTGGCGTAATGTGATGTTGGCTTGTAAATTAGAGATATTTTGCACAGTAATAAAAAAAAGCTTGATCATTTTGCAGCCACGTGTGATGTCACTTCCACTTGACCTTTGGCTTTCTTGTGTAAACTGTGTATGTGTGTGGGTGTATGGATGAATGTGTGTGTGTGTGTGTGTGTGTGAGGGGCGTATGGAAGGGAAGGGGTATGGAAGAACCACACATGTCTGTTTTTAACCTGCTAAAGGGCTTTAAATGTGTTGAGTGCATTAGCATTTAAGGTAATGTTTTCACCATGTTAACCTATGACCCTAAGCCTATCAGAGTCTTGGCTTTTGAGTGATCTCATATGGAGAGAGGAGGTGTGTGTGTGTGTGTGTTTGCACATCTGTGTGTGTATGTGTCTGTGGCACCCTCTAAACACATCCCTAATGGACCATGCCGTGAGTGTCGGTGCACGCCTCAAACCGAATGAATTATTTAACTGGCTAAATCTGTGATCACCCCTTTCTCATTAACACACACTCACACACACACTTGGACACACACTAGGCCTTGCTAATTGCTTTCAATCTGTGTCCTTAACCTTCATGTTGAGTGCTCAAACAGAGCTCTCTGCCAGTTGTAAGTTGAGCACAGATGAAAATAATAGTCAGTTCAATCGTATGTGTTATCTTGAGCCACAGTAAACATTTATTATTGTGTTAATGTCGACTGCTTCCTCAGCTCAGGCCACCGATGAGCTCCATATGGTTCTGCAGAGAAGAGTAAACTGTGTGTATGCTGAATATCTCCAACACCTCTCCAGAAGGTATTCTGTAGCTGACAGAATGACAGAGTGTCATAGTTATTCAAAAAAAAAAGTAGGGTTTGAATTAAAAGAGGTAGATGTGGAAAATACTTCAGTAACTGTACTTCATTGCCAGCGCTTTGTAACAGTCAGATGTAAAGATGTAACTTTAAGTTTTCTGACATGGGAAAGTCATGAGGACAGAGGATTTCTCAGTAAAAAGCTGGCACAAAACCAAGGACAAGCTGCTATAATGTAAGGGATAACAGGAACTAACTTGTTTCACGGATGTTCCACAACATCAAATGTAACTATAAATAGATAAAAAAATATGATGTTTCCTCTAATAATTAATAAAATGTTGTTAATGTTGGCAAATGTTGCGGTATAAGAGGAATAAAACAACATAAGAGGAATAAAAGTAACCACTTTGCGTCATTACAGTCATCTTTGCATGAAGACTGTTCTCTATGTATTAAACTTACTTTAATGATCTTATTAAAAATGTGTATGAATTTTAGCAACTAATGGTGATGTGGTATAATTTTGTTCAATTTAATACAGTTAAAGTCTTTAGAAAACCTTTGTAAAAAAAAAAAAAAGAAAAACATTGAGTCATGCAAAACTGAAATTATACATCTTTTAATGAGGACCCTTCACGAATTTGTAAGACCTCATTAAAAAATTTATAATTTCAGTTAGAATCGTCAATTCTAAATTCAATTAAAAGTTAACTACTTGAGAATATTTAAGTTCTGCTAGTAATCAGAAGGTTGAGTTCAAATCCCAGGACTGCCAGAGAGCTGCTGCTGTATAAGACCTTTAACCCTCAACTACTTTGTGCTTAGACTGTCTCAGTTGTAAGTCTCTTTGGATAAATGTAATTAGGATGGAGCTTACGCACCTAAAACAAAGGGTTCCTCATGGGGTTCCTTGAATGTTTAAGGGTTCTTAGATTCCTGAATAGGTTCTGCTTGGAACGTCTACTTTTGTGAATTGTCGTAGATATCTCCACAGGATCTTTTTTTCAATAAGGACACTTCTAGTAGAACATTGTTTAAGTGTAAGCCCTGACGAGTGTCTCCATTTCAAACATCTTGGCTTGTAAGCTTTCAACAAATGTCAAACGTCTGGTTTGTAACTGGACCCTTCATTCTGAATTACACCTGGTGTGTCAGTCTCAATGCTGTGATTAAGAAGCTATTAGCCCCACTTGTAACCTCTTGGACTGATTGGCCTTGTCACCAAAGGTTGACGGAGAGTCCCTGTCCACCTGACAACTCATCACCTCCCTAAATGAACGTCATCTGTCATCCCTCTCTGTCTCTCTCTCTCTTCTCCTGCTCGGTCCTCTCTTTCCTCCTCAGGGATAGCTACTCTCGTTCAGTCTGTAACCTCTGGGGTCAGATTGAATACATACACTCATAAACACCATCTATTATTCACGACCAGCTGCAAACAGATCTGCAGCCCTTTACCGGGAAGACCAGTCTGTCAAAGCATCATATCCATTCATCAATCTATCTCTTCATCCGGCCATGCACTCTGTAACAAATACAGTAACATGCTTAAAATAATCCTGTAAATCCATATCATCCAGCAAAGCATTGTCCCAATGCCAAGGACTCCTTGCTTAGTGTTTTTATTTTATTCATGATCAAAAATGAATAGAAACCTTTACTTAGCTGATGATGTATTATTCTTGGATATGTTATTTAAAAGTGAGACAAGGACTACACATGGAACATAATTTTCTAAGCCTTGCCGCACCTAGCATTACCAACTACATCTCAAACGTACAGTATATTAATGGTTATGTCAGTAATCAGGTATTAAACCTAATATGAAGTAATTCTTCTCATATTGAACTTTTAATATATAATATTTAATATATATATGAAGAACACATGACAGGTCAGTCTCTTATAGGAAAATAAGCAAAGACAGGGTGGTGTGATGTGGCTAGAAGCAAAGCAGAATTACTAATCTGTAATTCTATAAACACAAAGTTGATTATTTTCCTTTAACAGCACACCCCAAAGTGTTTTATTCCACTTATAGCACAGCAATTTGCCAGAGGTTACATTTTCTTAAATAAAAAAAACATCATACATTTTATCCATTTATAGTTATATTTAATTTTGTGGATAGTCTGTGAAACTGTTATAGAACTGGAACAAACTGTTCCTGTTATTACTTATATTAAAGCAGCTATAAACAGTCATTCTCTTTTTGCTTTCTCTAGAAGTTAATAAGACAAAAATAGAAGCTCCTCATGTTACCAAGAAACTGGAAAGTCCGCTGTCCTGAAGACTTTCCCTATTGTGGAAAACTTACTAACTGTTAATCAAGCAATGACAATGGAGACTCCTTACATAAATGTCAAATAAACATCACATCTGAAAACATTTTATATATATATATACAAACAGTGGATATAAAAAGTCTACACACCCCTGTTAAAATGCCAGGTTTCTGGTGATGATGAAAAAATGAGACCAAGATAAATCATTTCAGACCTTTTTCCACCTTTAATGTGACCTATAACCTGTACAACTCATCTGAAAAACAAACTGAAATCTTTTAGGTTGGGCGAGTAAAAATTAAAAAAACAAAATAATGTGGTTGCATAAGTGTGCACGCCCTCTTATAACTGGGGATGTGGCTGTGTTCAGAATTAAGCAATCACATTCAAACTCATGTTAAATAGGAGTCAGTACACACCTGCCATCATTTAAAGTGCCTCTGATTAACCCCAAATAAAGTTCAGCTGTTCTAGTAGGCTTTTCCTGACATTTTCTTAGTCGCATCTTACAGCAAAAGCCATGGTCCACAGAGAGCTTCCACAGCATCAGAGGGATCTGATT
>CM040977.1:29609159-29753844 GCA_022985145.1 Pangasius djambal
AATAGGAGTCAGTACACACCTGCCATCATTTAAAGTGCCTCTGATTAACCCCAAATAAAGTTCAGCTGTTCTAGTAGGCTTTTCCTGACATTTTCTTAGTCGCATCTTACAGCAAAAGCCATGGTCCACAGAGAGCTTCCACAGCATCAGAGGGATCTGATTATTAAAAGGTATCAGTCAGGAGAAGGGTACAAAAGAAATTCCAAGGCATTAGATACACCATGGGACACAGTGAAGACCATCATCATCAAATGGAGAAAATGTGGCGCAACAGCGACATTACCAAGAACTGGACGTCCCTCCAAAATTGATGAAAAGACGAGAAGAAAAGGGAGGCTGCCAAGAGGCCTACAGCAACATTAAAGGAGCTGCAGGAATTTCTGGCAAGTACTGGCTGTGTACAACAATCTCCCGTATTCTTCATATGTCTGGGCTACAGGGTCGGGTGCCAAGACGGAAGCCTTTTCTTACAAAGAAAAACATCCAAGCCTGGCTAAATTTTGCAAAAACACATTTGAAGTCTCCCAAAAGCATGTGGGAAAATGTGTTATGGTCTGATGAAACCAAGGTTGAACTTTTTGGCCATAATTCCAAAAGATATGTTTGGCGCAAAAGAACACTGCACATCACCAGAAGAACACCATACTCACAGTGAAGCATGGTGGTGGCAGCATCATGCTTTGGGGCTGTTTTTCTTCAGCTGGAACTGGGGCTTTAGACAAGGTGGAGGAAATTATGAACAGTTCCAAATACCAGTCAATATTGGTACAAAACCTTCAGGCTTCTGCTAGAAAGCTGAAGATGAAGAAGAACTTCATCTTTCAGCATGACAGTGACCCAAAGCATACATCCAAATCAACAAAGGAATGGCTTCACCGGAGTAGCAGAGTGCTGTAGTAAAATCAAAAGGTGCTTCAACAAAGTATTAGTTTAAGGGTGTGCACACTTATGCAACCACATTATTTTGGTTTTGTATTTTTACTCGCCCAACCTAAAAGATTTCAGTTTGTATTTCAGATGACTTGTACAGGTTATAGGTCACATTAAAGGTGGGAAAATTTCTGAAATTATTTATCTTGGTCTCATTTTTTTACATCACAGAAGCATGGCATTTTAACAGGTATCGTAGTAATTTTTCACAACAAATAAAAAACAGTTTTTGGTTGTAAACATTTCCTTTCAGACCCTAGTATCATATTCAGGGGCAACCTGTATGTAATTACATGGAGAAACATTTAGCTGCGTTGCTTTTGGGGTATTTGGCAGGTCTTTGATCACTGAAACTACATACGTGTGTTGCCAACATGCACCCAGGGCTTTGACAGATATGAGCCGTTTCAGAAAGCATGGTGTTTCCGTTAACTGCATAACCAAAGCCCAAAGTAAAAGATTGAGAGAGGGGGAGGGGGGGGGGAGAGAGAGAGAGAGAGAGAGAGAGAGAGAGAGAGAGAGAGAAAGTGTTGGTGTTTAGTGTAGAAAAAACACAGTATTAACTATACAACCTTTAAATCCATGTCATGTACTTACATGTTCATGTGACAAGAAATGATTTTTACAGAATTTTTTAAAACTCACTTGTTAAGTAGTAGTTTATTAAAACAATGTAGAATTTCAATTTACTCTAATTTGTAGTTTGTTCTTTTAATAATAGGCTATAATATTTCCCTTCTCTGCTGCACAGCATTAATGTTAACATCTATTTCAGCTCATCTTCTCACTGGGTACCATTACATTACTCATATAGTGTATAGAACTAACTAAGAACTCTTGTTGCTCCACATTTTTTTTTATCATATACACTTTACCCTCGTTTCATCTCTTTCCATCCCACTTCCCCCAAGGGGAATGATGTCATGTGTCTGCATTAAATACATTCTCCATGGTTTTATTGCTCTCAAATGATGTCTGAATTCCCTCTGAACAACACGAATGTATTCTGTCCCTTATTCACCACTGCCCTCATTAAAACGAAGTTAATGCTGCTGTACAATGGTCGCCTTTTCAGCCCATCTGCCTGCGTCATGCGTGCTCAGGTCCTCTGGTGTTTGACTTTTAATCCATTACATTCCTCTGTGGACTTCTGACTATCCACTGGGATATACTAATGTGCCTGCTGCTGGCTGGGACATTGAACACTTTAGATAAAGGCCTAAGGTTTTGGAACAAAAAAAATGGTAAATGTAAAAACCAGAGATGAAAGCTGGTTAATTTTTGAGTTACAAATAAAAATGAAAAAGAACGAAAATGATTCCTCCTGAATGCACATTCTTCTTATAAGCGAACACTCTCTTTCTGTAGAACTCTTTATGCACTGACATCACCTTTAACTCCTAATGAGTACATGCTCAAATCTTAGTAATTTACCCAAATCAGACTAAAATTAACTTCCAGGTCAATTAATGTTATAAAATGGCACTCTCTGTGCTGGGCGCCGGTGCACGTTGCATTTGTTTGCGGTTGCAAGCTGTCGAACATTATTGTTCCTTCCCGAAATGAGCCGAAAGTAAAACAGTGTGAAGGCACAGTAGTGAAAAGCCAAACCCGAGCTTCATGATGTCAAGCATGGTTATGAGATCAGCAGAGAAACGGCCTTGAACATGTTAAACATGCTATTTGGTCCAATCTAGCGACGGGTCGAGTATCCACATAATTACAGAGCACGCACAGAGCTTTATTTATTCCAGTCACCAGTCAGTAAACTTCAGAAACAAAGGAGAATTGTGGGAGAAGAATCTAAATTGGGAGCAGGAGAAGGGTTCGTAAGAAAGAGGAGAAGCGAGGAGAGCAGGCAGAAATGCCCATCCTGGTATGTAGAACCATGGCTGGAAATTCATCATAACCTCGTAAAAAATCATCATGCGATCCAGGATTGGTTTGCTTTAGTGGAATTGAAAGAGACAGAGAGTGAGAGAGTCAGAGAGAGAGAGAGAGACAGTGAGAGAGACTTAACATCGCCCCTCTTTCCACATGCTTAGTAATGCCACCCACCTTCACGCTCCCACCCACCCACAAAGCAGCGACTGCCGAAAGAGAAGCCTGCTAAAGACCACTAATGAGTTTAATCATCCGCAATCAGACCAGCAGCATAAGGCGGTCTGAGAGAGAAAGAGAGAGAGACAGAGAGAGAGAGAGAGAGAGAGAGAGAGAGAATGGTTTTCTTTGGCCAGAGTACAGTTGAATGGCTGAAGAGCTCATTAAGCTACATGGCCAGGAGAAAGGAGACAAGGATGAGGGGAGAAGGAGTGTGGGGGAATGAAAGGGAGTCAGAAATACGGGTGCATCAAATTGGTCAGAATTAAGAGTTAGCACAACTTCTTCAATGGAGTTTCCAGTTTTCTGTTTGGTGGTGGATTCTAGAAGTACTGGAAGTGCCTTACCTATTAAAAGTACTGGAAATTCCTTACATATTAAAAGCATCCAAATAAACTTAACTGAACTTAAAAAAATGAACATGGTACACTCTAACACTACAGTGCAGGCGTTTCTACTTAATTATGCCTAAGTAAGTGATGTCATATAGACCCCCAGGTGAGAAGTGAATGCCTCTCACTGACTGTGTGGCCTAATATAAGAGCCACCTCATATGAAATGGTACAAATGAGTAAGTGAGTGTGAGTGCAAGGGCTTAGTGGTTGTAGGCAGCAACAGCATCAAGTGGGGGTGACTGGAAATGTTTCTGTAGGCTTTATACCCAGCCTGGGTGTTATGCATGATAGACAGAAAGTTGTTAGACAGAAATAGAGAGGAGAGACAAAAACCCAGGTAAAACCCATAAAGCAGAAAGAAAAGGGAAAATGTTTGATCACAGGAGTTTCCCATTTTCCCTGCAGTAACATGTGTAAACCATCGCTGTCCGAAATCTTTAAGCCAAACTATGTCCCTGTACACACAGTAGTCATGCTAAGTGTAGATATCCAGTGCCTGCATCACCTGATCACTTCCACATGACTCCGTCATCAAAAGCGAGCAGGAACTGTGATCGAGCACTCGGCTCTCGTTACTGTACCTGCTCGCAGCAATAACAGGCTGTGAAGGTTCAGATGGTCTAAAAAGGGAAGGTGGAGTGCAGAGTAGTCTGTGGTTAGGGGGTGGAGATACAGTGTTCACTTTTAAGGAAGTGTTGCTTCTCTTTTGCTCAAGCTATTGTGACACAAACCTGTGCAAACACACATTTATAGGGAGCAAAACCTCTGCCCTCGGACCGCAAAAGCAGCTAACACAAAACAGATGGACAGTCTCTCTCTCTCTCTCTCTCTCTCTCTCTCTCTCTCTCATCTTAATTGGTTTCAGCACCTGTTGCTACACTTCCTGCTCCAGCACTAAGAGCTCTGCAGTGTGTGAACTGAAGAACTGTGAGCTGCAGAAGTTTAGAGAGTTTCGTTTACAGCGGGTTTGATGCGAAAAAAAAAAATCAAATGCAGGCAGTCATGAAGATAGTCATTTAGATAGATGGATAGATAGATAGATAGATTTACATTTACATTTACATTTACATTTATGCCATTTGGCAGACGCCCTTATCCAGAGCGACTTACAAAAGTGCTTTGAAGTCTCTATCAATAAATACATTTTGATACTGGTTTGCTAGGAATCAAACTAAGAATACAATCAGTCCAAAAACTCTGTTGGAGAGGTAAACAAGCGCTCAGACAATAATTTTTTTGTTTTATTTTGTGCTAAAGATAGATAGATAGATAGATAGATAGATAGATAGATAGATAGATTCAGTACTTCAGTAATAAATGTAGGAATGTGAATAATGAGAGAGAGAGGGTGAGAGAGTGTAGAAGTCGTCGGTGAGGCGGATGAGCAGACTGCCAGAACCACAGAAGCTAGACCACCCACTTGAGTGGCAGAACACCGGCCCCTGATCAGTGTGTGTGTGTGTGTGTGTGTGTGTGTCCGTCCGCAAAAGATGTCTCAAACTCCCAGTGTGGCTGCTACTGAGGGAATACATGGCCATGCAGTGTGTGTGTGTGTGTGTGTGTGAGTGTGAGTGAGAGAGAGAGAGAGAGAGAGAGAGAGAGAGAGAAGAGGGGATCTTGTGTTTGTAGAAGCTGAGTATTTTTAGTCAGTGGTTTCCCTCAGAAATGTGCTGTGTCCGGCCGGTGGAGAAGAGGAGATTTCAATGAGAGATGTGTGGAGATCACTGCTAAAAGGACTTCTTTGAAAACATTCCTCAGGAGCCGATGCCAAGCCATGTATAATATATATAACATTTTCTAATTATGATACATACAGCGTTCACCAGCCGTGGTGGAGTGGGGAATGAAAGACAGACTAATCCTTCTGCAGAAGAAGAGAGGGAAGAGAAAAGCCAGCTCAAATGACTTTCCTACTCTGCATACCTTTTGGCTAAACCAAAACTAATCCTGGTCTAATTTTAATTTCAAATTGGTGGTTGTAAACTCTCCTTTACTGTTGAACTACATTTAAACAAAGTAAAAAAAAAACTTACCTATAAATTCCACATCATTAACTCTAAAGAGGGTTCCTTCATTTTATTTTATTTTATTTTATTTTATTTATTTTAAACAGGATGGTTGTGGCAGGTAGTAATGGCATGGGACACTTGACACATGTCTATAATGTAATATGGCTTTATTAGTTCCAAAGGACTGTGGCTTTAAAGCTTTCCTTAAACAAACCCCTCCATGTTTCCTAGCAATGTCTGCTTCTGAGACACAGTTTAAATCTTCCAGTAGTGCATGGAACAGACAGAAATATGTGGCTTCCTGTAGACAAATTTACGAATTATTTAACTACCAGTCAGGAAGATATATTAAGCTTTAAAAATATACATGTGGACATATCCGGGACACCCTGTACATCAATTACAGCTAATAAATTTACACTTACAGCTATTAGTCCGCTTCACTGTTAGAGTAAAAAAAAATGGATGATATCTGAAATTTATACAGAGATATAGATTATTCTCCACTTTTTCTCCACCATTTATTATTTAGACCATCATTCATAAGCACACTCTTTTGCTGCTAACAATTTGAAACACTGGACACAAAATGTTAAATAAGTTGCACTTTCAAACAAGCATGAGCGAGATTAAGCGAGGTTAAGGGACCAAGACTCAGACTGATTAGTTCATCAGCACCACTGAGGAAAAACAGCATTAATTTAGTTAGTTAGGGTTTAGTTAGGGTAGTTAGAGGAACCTTGGAAGCAGCAAATGGTGGACTTTTAGAGAATATTTATAAATGAAAGGTCATTGAAATTTTATCCGAAGTTCATACAAGCTATATATATTTAATAATAATTACACTATTTACGCAATGACACCCTTCCCCTAAATTTCTGGCTCCATTATACCACTTTTGCCCTGCTTTCGCTCTCAGTTTCCTCTCGCCCTCCCTCTTTTTATATCTCTCTCTGCTGTTACTTTATTCTTTTCCCCTTGGGAGATTAGTGAACTGCAGGTTGAGACTTGATTCAATTTCACCCTCATAAAACGTTCTCCAACACAGAAAAATATTTGCTGTCAACAGTGATCAGATTATGTCTGTAGAGATCAGAGATCAGGAGGGAAGCGAGGGGAGTGTGTTACTGAAGCATGCTTACAGTCGTAAATGGGTCCAATGCATCAGTTGTTTGGGGTGTTTCTTCTCTCTTTGTTATCACTCGGATTTATATTTGGGTTTATAGATCTTAACCTACTATACAACTACACATGACTATGAACTCACGAATCCACACTTGTATAAAAGGTTAACAAACATTTACAATTCGGCAATTCATTGTTTTTCGTACGTGTTATTTTATGTAAAACCGAGCAAATGTACTCACTTGGTATTGGGTTGATTTAGCTTACAGAAAACTAGTATTATACGTCGTAAACTTACAAATTGGTGTTTTTGTGCTAGGATTTGAACAGTGAATATACAATACCACAACATCATACTACAACTTATACAACAATCACTCATAAAGAATGTTGAACATGAGAAGAAGATCCCAAATCCAGCCATGGGTTTTTGAGGTTTGAGGTATTTCAAGCATACATTCACTCTACACTTATATTTACTTCTTTGTTTAGTAATAAACCAAATTTTCAAGATATTTTTATAGCAATATCTTGTTATCATTGTTGCATCAATGCTGTATAAAGCACACATTACAGTCACAGAGATTAAAATTACTAAAGAAAAGCAGAAATGGAGATTTTACCATTGTAGTCCAGGCTATTCATTGTTCTAGACATTGCTAAGCACGAAAGATGTCTTTGGTGTTTGAATCACCTTAATCTCGGTCAAAACTAGACGTTCAGCTGCCCTGAATTGTACTTTTTGTACCAATACTGTGCTGCAGCATCTTCAGGACACATTGCTGGAGTCTAACAAGAACCAGGCAAAAAAAACGTCACTTATAATCAGTCAGCACTTACAAATTGCTCAGCAAAACCCTCCTACAAGCCAACAACTTAGCAGAGTGGTGCTTGAAACGTCGCTTGGAGTCCATAACCTTAGTAGCTATCATCTGAAGATGATTTACGGCCTGCAATCATATGAAATCACCAGGCGGGGGAATATTAAAACACGATGTTGACTTCGCTCCATCACACTGAGTGATATGGCCTCTTTTCTTTACTGGCTGGCCTTATTGAGGAACCGCTGAATGTGGTGTGAACATACAGCTTTATCAGGTTTATAGCATTTGAACTGAAGGACTTTGTTTAAAGATGTGCTTTGGCTTTTGTTTTATGGTACGCTGGGAGTAGATTCACTTGTCCAAGTCCAAAGGGTCAAATTATTGCCGGGTGTTCACTAAATTGTACTCATTGGCCATTTTATCAGGTATAGCTATCACTATTTCTTTAGGTCCCTCGCTAGCATCTGGATGAGGCTGACCTTGGAACCAGGACATTGTTTGCGGAGTGATGCTGGATTTCAGACAAAATTTCTGAATGCTTGTAATCAAGGGCGACATTCATGCCTTCTTTGAGGTTGAGTCTCTGATTGCTTGGGTCATTTTAAATCAAGCTGGAGTAAATATCTACACCACTGTTGAGATATTATTTGGTATTATTTGGATGGTAGAGCCAAATAATTATCTAGAGTGATGCTTAGTGGTGTATGTGGTGCTAGTATGAGCGTATCAGGTGCAGCAGCATTACTGGGCATTTTAAATACCTTAATAATATTTTACTGTTGAGTTAAGGAACCAAAAATATCCTGCTAAGAGTGGTGCTGTAATCAGATGCTGACCCTGCTGAAGGGTAGAGAACAATTAACAGAAAATAAATGTACATCTACAGTACAAGAGACAGTTGATACATTCACACTCATTGATACATTCACAACGCTTAATGTCAGTGTGACTCCTACTTAATAATTATCAGGGTTGCGTTTTTTACCCCTTTTTTGAAAAGAATAGACTATTACTACTGGCTCCCTAATTTCCTAACTTCACAAGGTTAAAGTTCAACCAAATTAACTTGGCACAAAGCAAATGTAACTACCAGCCTATCAGCTACCAGCTTTCTGCGACCGGCTTTATCACTGGTGTACATGGTTATTAAAATATAAAATCATCAGCCATATTGGGTTTGTTGATTTTTAAGGTACACTGCACTCAGTTCTCCTGCTATTCATGCCCATATTGTTTTGATATTCACCAATTTGACCGATACGGCGCTTGGCACAGGTGTTTGAGTGATCTCGACTGTCTCTCGATCTCCCAGCTCCTTCATCATTGTCAATGTTCCTTGGCCCACCCGGAGCCCTCACGATCGCAGCCTAACCAGGACCAGACCTCCAGCTCTTCCTCCCTTTCCTCCCTGTTCTCTTTTCTTCCGTCACTCTCGTCTTTTCATCTACACGAGCTCTACAGTACATTTGCAAATCATTTATTTCGCTTTGGGTTTTTTCCCCCCATCCTGCCCCTCTCCTTGATCAGAAATCAGCGCAGTCTGGAACTCGTTTTAACGCGTTACTTGTAGCGTGCCGCTGCCTATTGGGGGACATTTTGCACTTTCAGGCTTTTTATTACCAATAGGAAGAGAGGCCTGGTGGGGAAGATTGGGAGAGCATTGTGCTCTAATGTGCGATCGCACACGAATGGTTTTTAAACAGCGAAGCTTTTAACTTCTGCCCCAGTAAACAGCACAGTCGCCTCCAAACAGGAAGCAGCAATTACCTTGTTTTTCTTCCATGACTTCCATGACTTTTAATGAGAAGGAAAAAAGAAACCCCAGTAAGCAGTAAAAACGCCTGCCATCATAGCTCGCTCCGTCATAGTTTTCTAATTTAGCGAAGTCGCAAAGTCAGCAAAAATGCAGCTCCTACGCTGTACTGTGCTTAAGCCTCTGCTAAAGATTTTACATTATGACTATTACTCTCAGTAAATGCTCCTTCTATTTTTAATGAGAGACAATAGACTTTGCAGCAGACTGTACAAGGAAACTCAGCTTGCTCATAAGAGTGGTGAATTATACATGGGAGGAAAGAATATGCTCTCAAGGCCAGGTATCTTATGTCTTTTGTTGAATGGAAACAGGAATAATGTGCTTGTATTGTAATTAAAAGGAAAAAAACACTAGGACTCATTTATCAATCTTTTAGGAAAGTTGTGTGAGTGTTTTTGTAGACCAAACTGAAATAAAATTTAGTGACACCCACAAAACTCCTTAAAAGGCAAAAAGGTCACGGGGAGCTGAAAATGACAAAATAATGACTAAACAGTGAAAGTGTGTCTTCCAGTAATATAGCTCAAAATCTTCCAGTAATGTAGCTCAGCTACTGCGGTGTGTCTGCTATCACAGACACACACAAACTCTCTCTCCTTTTATAGGGTGACATTTTGTTTGTCCTGATTGTATGGTTAGTCTTATTTGTCTTAATTTGTGGAGTAATGTTTTGGATTATTTTCTTTCAAATCATTAATATGAAACGACAGAGTTTCACCAACTCTTGTACGTTCAAAAGGTTTTTCAAACTAAATAGATTTTCATGAACACCACATTCTTGAATAAATGCTTATGTGAACAATTTACTAATAAATTGCTACAGTTTGAGAAATCAGGCCCACTGTTTCAGTGCGTGAACTTCAAAAAGTGTGAACTGAGCCCTCAAAACTGTTTCCTCAATGCATGGATAACTTTTTTTTTATTACATTTAAGCTAGTTGCACATGTTTTAGTGATGATGTGCATGACGTTTTTTTTTTTTCTGTATGATATAAACTTCTCTAAGTTGAACAGGGCTGTCAGAGAAGGTTTGTGTCTTTCCCAGTAGCATAGGCATATGTCTTCTTCTCCACTTCATCTTTTTAGGTGCACTATTCATCTGGCACAGGCGGCTGCATTGAGACAGTGTAATCTATCAAATGAGCTGAAAGCCCTAATTAACTTGTCTCTGAATCTCGTACACACAGAAAGATAGATGGAGGAGAAAGTAAGACTTTGATTGAACTACTTTTATTTAAAAAAACAAAAAACAAAAAAAAAACTTGAAATTGGAAGATATAAACAGCAAATGTCTAATACCTTTCAGTTACATTGAGCAAAACATCTGTTTTGTGAAACTGCGAATGATCCTATAAACAGCTGGAAACATCTGACAAGTAAATGTTAGGGTGGGTTACTGCCATGTGATGAGATTTTAGTTAGCTGTAAACATTACAGCCAAACTTTACCCTGTGCTTCATTTCGATGCATAATAACGACTGTTCACAGGTGATCCTACAAAACTGATTATTTTTTCTTCCTTATAAACACAACTTATTTTGCTGCTTTGAAAACGCTTTTCATCTTTGATTCATATACGAGAAATGAAAGTTATATAGTATGAAAATGATGATGTTAATAATAAAATTAATATCAATTACTATCAATTAATATCAAGTTCAATATTAGCATTTTTACGTATAATATTTGCATATTCTTTATTTGAGTTTTTTCTTTTTTTTCTTTTAGTATTAATTTTATTGTTATTATTTTATTATGTTTTTATTCAGTGAATTCAATTTATTTGTTTGTTTGTTTGTTTTTACATGCTTTTATGATCTGAAATGTATCTGTTCAGTGTCCTTGTGTGCCATGAAATTCTGCAATTATAATATTAATTCATTGTTAATATTTTTTTCCAGAAAATGTCTTCAAGGCCAAAAGCTACAGCTGAGTGTTTAGAAAATCTGCAGGATTTAGAGACATCTCTAATGCTGAGGATACAGAAGATAACACATGGATTACTGCTAATCCCTTAATGTTTCACTCTGTGTGTGTGTGTTTGTGTGTGTGTGTGTGTGCACCTCAGGGCTATAAACACTTGTGCTCTTCATCTGTTCCTTCTCTTTAGCCGGGGGATCAGAGCATCAGAGCAGTGGAGATGCTTAATCACCAGTTCTGGGATCTCTCTCTCTCTCTCTCTCTCTCTCTCTCTGTGTGTGTGTGTGTGTGTGTTCACTCATACCTTAATAAGTTAGCCTGGTTAGACTGTGATATCTTTCAGATTGCTGACCCACATTTTCCACAAATTTGCTTTAGAGTTTATATAAATAAATATTATTCGTTTTCCATACACTGACCTTAATGTGCCATCTGCTTTTATAGTCTCTGTGGCTATGAGTGTAAAAGCCGCAACTTGCCCCTCTTTCCCACAACCAAATCATGTCAAAAAGCAATTAATATCTTAATACCTCCATCAGTCTGCAATGGGGCCAATGTCCTCACCTCTCTCACTCTCTCTTTCTCTCTATTTCTTTTCCATGCTTTTTTCCCCTCCATCAGACGGTGGTTTCCCTGAGGTCCTGGTGGTCAGATGTGGTTTTCGGGGCACAAGGACTCTGACTGCGGCCAGTGTGGTCTTTTACCTCGCCCAGTTAAGCACTCAGAAGAGAGAGAGAGGCAGAGAGACCACAGGTCTCGAATCTTAGTCCTCTAATGCAGTGTCCATCTCACCATCCATTTCCTTAAAGATGGCGGCAGCTTCAGACTCCTTCAGACTACAGAGCTTGCTTTTTGCTGTGGTTTCAGCGCAGACGTGATGACACAGTGCAAACCTTTAGACAAAGGTCTGTTTTAGACAAAATATTTATCACTAATTGCTCACTTCCAGCTGTGCTAAGAGGAGGAAGTCGTTTAAAGCAGGGACGTTTTTAGCAGCACCGTATTTATTTTGCCACGCGTGTCCTTTGGCAGGGGCAGTAGGAAACTTGTGGATGGCCTTGGCAATGTGCGCAATGCATTTCAGGATGAAAGAGGCAAAAAATAAATGTATAACTCATGCATTTATGAACCATCAAAAAGGAGAAGCTTTCCCCCTGCTCAAACCACATGAATCTGGCCATTTAGTTGCACAGCCTGTCTGTGTGTGTGTTCATGTCTCCTGTTCAGTCTCCCTCTTTCCTTTTCCTACTCTCTATTTTAATCCACTCAATTTATATTCGCTTTTTTCCTTCCTTTTCTCTGTACGACTTTGCTTGTTTGTGTTGCTGAATTCAAAAGAGGAGGTGGGTGCCAATGATATCACATGCCGTAATTAAATATTTAAATTTACTCCAGGCGTATGTCACTGGGTATCTCTGGTTATCATATCTCCTTTTTTATTTTTCAAGAAAGTGCACATATTTTTTCCTATCTGCATAGTCTGCGTTTTCTGAAGGTTGCCATATTGTGTCTGACAACTTTAAAAAATCCTTATTCCCTTTGGTCTTGTGCTTTTTGATATATATTAAATGTAATTTGGACATAGTTTTAATTTATAGCAATTGTGGATTTCTGAAAAGGTAAATCCAATCTGGCAACCCTGATTTCCCAGACACCAAGCCTAACTTTATTGATTTGATATAAAGAAATTTAGATATCGCAACATAATTATAATAAAATGTAAAATGTGGACGGAATTAAAATATTAATAATGCAGATATACAAATTTATTGACACCCAACCAAAATAGCAAAATGCTAGCATTAACCAGCAAATTAAGTTCGCCCAGGTGTAAAAATAGAGCCCCTCTATATCTTGTGTGTGTGTGTGTGTGTGTGTGTGTGTGTGTGTGTGTGTGTGTGTATTTTAGAGAGGTGGTTTTTCTCAGCATGTCTGGGTGGCAGTCAGTGCACTAGTGTGAATGCTGAAAAGCTTTCTGATGAATGGACTCTAGATGCTACTACAAGACATCTCTGCTTTACTTCAACCAACCAACCATCAGCCATTTACATCCGAGCAAGCGTATACACACTATCCACCATGTGCTGCAGCACACACACACCAGATCTACATCTGTACCATCTTAGCAGCGTAAACTGTTTAAATCCTGTCACGAGACACATGAGCAGGTCACATTTATAGAAGAAAGAGGGGGAAAAAAGCAGGTAAAAAGATCTAAATGTAAGAATTCATTGTGATTTTTGTGTAACATGAGCAAACATAATTTTTTCTAGAAATATTTAATTATAAATTCATAAAGAGTCACTTGTCTATCCATGGTGCGTTCAAGCGTTGATTGATTTACTCTGTGCCTCGCTGACAGCACAGATAGAAAGCAGTCATAATTCCGCACACCAGGGATATTACATTCCTGTATCGCTGTCAGCTACATTAACTCACTTCCTGGATCTAAACTCTATTAGCGGAGCAGGCTGCACTGGCATTAATAAATCAATGAAGATGATGGCTGATGATGGGCCTCTGCTTGATATGGGGCATTTTCCCTGTCTACAGACTCACTAGCATGGCTTTGTGCATTAGTTCGGCTGGTAGCATCTCTAAAATACCTTCTGCCTCAACCTAGCATGTTGCATTAACATGCTACACTTGGTAATGAGCTATGAGGTTAATAAAGTGAACAATTCACTCACCCAAAATCAACAAGCTGCATAATTTCATAGAAAAATCAGCATTTAAGCATCTTTTTTGATCAAATTCCTGCTTTCCCGTACAAACCAGCCTCCAAACTTTGGAAGGTGGAGCCTAGTCCAATAGCGTCACACAGTTTATCTGTACTGTAAATTTGTGTTCATGTTTAGCAAGTGTGTGTGACATTCATTACCTTTTAGCTACATTAGCCTGGTAGCTCCAGCACAATACCAAAGAAGCAAACATTGTCATGAGACCAAACATATTTCAACCTATTGTTTAAAATATAGTTTAAAATGGTATAATCTGATTTTTGATGGATTGTCTATATAAACCCAAATGATTCATATGACCTATTCTTTATAACAAAACCTTTTAATAGGAATTTCCAAGTGATATTATCCCAGGTTTACATCCCAGTGGCGCCACATCTATATGTGGATGTCCTCCTATGTCAGTGTAACAACCCATGTTGATCAGAGTGGCAGTAATCAAGTATGGACATCTGTTAGCTCATGTATGTTGCGTGAGGCAGTTAGTGCTCTCTTCAAAGCACTTTCAGCTGCCCATGAAGCTGCCCTTCATGTGTATCAGGTTAGCCCATGATCAACCAGCTTGGTAGCTACCACGGAATAGCGGGTGTCAATTGGCTATGACATGGAAATTGCATGGTAGCAATTTACTGTACTGTAAAACTTTCCACTATACAAATGATCAAATTCAGGCAGTTCAGTGATGCATTGTGTATCGTTGCCACCTCAAAGCTACAGGGCTCCTAGTCCCTGGTTCCTGGCCTGTGCTCGGGTTACTGTGCGTGTGTGTGGAGATTCGCCTGTTCGCCCTATGTGATATCTACATTTGCTTGTTCACGTTCCACTTTTTTACTCTCTGATTTGATTTAAGATTAAATCAATATAAGTAACAGATCCTGCTCCTTTTTACCTCTGACAGAAGTTGTGGTTTAGGTTGTTTCTTGATTGCCATGGTCTTTTTTTTTTTTGGCTTGTATTTCAATTGCCTGGATCGTTCTCTGCGTTGCCAGCAGTTTGTTAACTTGTCTAAGGACTTTGGCATGATACCAGAGTTTTAAAAACATTCACCCATGAAGCAGTTTATATGGAGCCACTATGATGAGAAAAAAATCCACAATGAAATAAAAGTTCTGTGGGATTTTGCGAGCACACTCTGCGGTTTTTGGTATTGTTGATTCTCCATAAACGTGTCCACGAGGCAACTGATCCAGGCATCGACGGATTACTGTAGTGAGGTTACAGCTCATCTTTCTTCTTTAGTGAAAAGCTGTGCCTTCAAAAAAACAATGCTTTCTTCCCTTATAGCACTGCATAAGGGCCTGGAATCAACTACTATCTCACACAAACACACACACACACACACACACACACACACGCATACTCAGATCTCTGAAAGGGCTGGATTGATCAAAGCAGTATGCAAGGAAGAAGAGGCACATGCACATGCACGCATGCACAAACAAACACACACACACACACATATACTTCCTGCCTTTTTTCCTCATTTCATCTTCCCTTGCAGGCATATGGTGTTAATTGCATCAAAAGTGATGCTCTTTTTCTTTTCTCTAGAGGGAGGGCACGCATGTCACTGATGTGAAAAAGTGAAAAATAAGTTCAGCTGTTAAATCCTGCATCAAGCGGAACTCCTGGAAACGATTAGACACTACAGACGAAGCGGCAGCGTCTGTTCCGCCGTCTCGATGTTTGGTGGAACTGGTAAAAAAAAAAAAAAACAAAGTGTGTGTGTTCATCTTAGGCAACATCTACAATGGGTGCCAACAATGACCTAGAGCAATGGTGGAATGGGTACCCAGTTTTTTTGGGTTTTTTTTTAAATTAACTTAATGGTTTTCCAAATATTCCCATATTCAGAGTCAGGTTACATACTTGTCTAAATTCAGATTATTCACATCACCTGTGTGTAGTTCACATCTCTGAGGTTTCCTGAGTAGAACTGACCATGACATGGTTTGGCAAATAGAATCTAAACCACTACTTTTAAGAACAAAAACAACTGAGAGATAGAAAATGTGGACTCTAGAAGCAGATATTTTTTTTCTTGGCTGTCAAATGTAATATGATATGACATAAAAGAATGAAATATGAATGGGAAGATGGCATTGAAACTGATATAAACTTCTAATAAGAGTCTAGTGTATTCCTGATATTTTGCTGTATGAATAATCTAGTGTTAATGATCACATTAATCAATGCACATGTGGTTTAATTTTTAAAAAATGGCTTCCACCCTCATTATTCAGAAGCTTCTAAATAGCACTTAATGTTTGAGCGTATTATTGTTCGTTTTATTTTTTTATATATCATTCTGCGACAGTTAACTGTGCAGTGTCCTCCGTGTGATTTTAAAGGAACGATACTATTAATTCATTAATAATGTCATATTTATGTCTTTAATATTAAGACGTAAATTTCAGCACGACATATTGTAGCTCCATCTAACCGTAAGAATTAAGTTAAAATGCACTTAAGTCCAAGGTCAGAATCAAAACATCTGAGACACGCCTTTGTTTTTGAAAAACTCCACTCCATGTGCTAAAATCCCAAGCAACTCTTTACTGTGAGCACTTAACTCAATTCTGAATACAGCTCATGTGTGTATACAAGTGTGTGAAAGGTGGATGTGAGTGAATGTGTAATTCTTGTAAATTGAATGTGAAATATCCACAGGTGTGCCACAGTAACTACAAACAGCATGCTTATTTTACCTTATTGTTTCATTTAACACCAACAGTCTTGGCAAAACACAAGCTTGTTAGCTGAGTCATCATATCTGCACCACATGTGACTTGTCCACCACTTTTCAGTGAAGCATTTACATTGTTGTTTTTATTTTGTTCATCATCATTTTCACTCTTCTTGACCATACATTGCTGCATCTAGCCTAGTAAAGTATCTGCGTTGTGAGAATAGATAAAGCACTATTATTATTATCAGGATTTATATATCAAGCTCTGAGATAAACCAACAAAAGGACAGTCAAGCAAACAAAAAAGGGCATTCCCAAGTGTGTATTTCTGGACAATGCTACACTTCTCTCCATTGCATTTATGTACTTATTTAGGCCTTAATTTCACTTCTATTCAATTTTATTCCTGCCAAAGAGGTCATAAACACATTCATCCCAGCGTGTGCTTTTAAATATTAATGCACGCCATCAGTCCTCATCTGCCTAATGTCCTGCACTGTCCAATTAAGGCGAAACTCCCTGGAGAGTGCGTATGGGACGTTACGACCCATCGTTCACCCACTTTCGGGACGATTCAGATGGGTTTATGAACCCCTGTTGTCCTCTTACATGTACATTTACATTTATTCAGTTAGCAGGTGCTTTTATCCAATGCAACAGACAATCCAATCCAATAAGGCATGAATGCTGCAGTATCCCCCAACTCCTAATAAACACTGGCATGGACATTACATCCTCGAGTTGCTCATTTTCAAACAGGTAGTGATCCAGGATCCGAATTTTAGTCTTCATCATACAATAGATGTGTCTCATTTATCCACCCTAAATGTTTTGTAGGCCAGACCAAACTAAAGATTCCTGCCAGATTTCAGTAACACTGAAAGTTACTTACTTATGTGAATGTTGATAAATGTCAATCAGCCATAAATTAATAAGCACATGCACTGTACAGCTGATTTGCATTTAGTGACACCCGTAAAACTCAATAAAAGGCAAAGCTCACAGAAAGCTGAAAAAACGGTAACTATAAGGTGAAAGAGCACCACCTGAGCATGATGTGTGCTAAATTCTCCAGTAACGCAGCTCAGCCACTGCAGCATGTCAGGTACCATAGATACACACTAACTCTTCCTGCTTTTGTTCTATTTGAACAGCTAGGCTTATTTGTCTTAATCTGTGGATTTCTTTTAGATTGCACAATTTTTTTCAGTATTTTGTGTGTAATTGAAATAAATACGCGATTTACACTTGACAGCCTAATCCATGTATAAATCTCAGTAATTCATCACCAATTATACAATTAGAAGCTGATTCACATTAGGTTCATATTACTGAGTCTCAGTAATCTCAGGAGGATACAGTTTTTTTCACAACTAATTGTGTTTTCACGGATACCACATTTCTTATGTAAATGCTCCTGTGAACAATTTACAGACAAATTAGCTAGAATCCAGCTAAATAAATGAGAACCACTGTTACTTTAATGTTGGCATAAATTATGTATTCATCTTATTATAGTATAATAAGTAGGTGTATTATGAAAAATGAATATCCACATAAATTAACTGTTAAATTATAGCTAAAATGTTTTGGACAGCACCAATTAAAGATTCTTTACTACTTTATCTACTTTATATTTCAACCATCAGGAACAATGGAAGCACTGACTATAAATCAGCCAGTGACCAGCCCCAAAGGTGAATTTATATAGGTGTACCAAGGCTTATAATGACCTGCTGGAATTCTAATATAAACTATCAAATTACTTGCATTCAATTTATAATTTTACAATACTATGTGAGTTTGTATGCATTTCACCAAAGACCCAAAGAAATTGGTCCCTAAAGCAGTCTGCTCCTGCTCAAGCTGCTCTTTAAAAATCATTAGCATCACCTCACACCCTGCCCCTTCACTTCAGAGGCCCACTTTGTGCCCTTCACCTCTCCACACAGCTTCATCCATCTTTTCAGCAGTGGAAAAAGTAGAAAGAACAAATGACATCCCGCCCTAATCGCTGTCCTAATCAATGCCATTACTGCCACACTCTTCCCCAGGTCCAGCATCCTCACTTCTGGGGTCGCGAAAAGGTCCAGCCATGCTCAGACACATGCATCAAGGTCAAGTTCAAGGTCAAGGGTTGAAGGTCCCATTTCCAGAGAAAAAGGTCCCAGCTGTGCAGGGGTGTCCACGTCTACCGGGCAGACCACAGGTCCGTCTGGGCAAGTGTGAGGTCATGACCCCTGCTTTTGTCCTAAAGCAATGTGTGCCTATTTCCTGATGCTCCTGCGGTCAGACACGTGGCATGGACAAGCTGCTAGAGAGAGGAAACACATCATTGAAGACAATGAGTCTCCCTGTTATTCTGCCCTAGTGGCCAAAGAGGGGTCACACTATCAGCATCAGCCTACACTATTAAGCAGACATTTGAGCCAATAATTAGTAGCAGTAATGTCTGACCAAATGTGCAATTGACCTGTAATATCAGCTATCATCTAACCGTATGTCCAAAAAAAATATCTGTGCCAAATTCATTATACAGTAAAAAAGAAAAGCGTCATTTTATGGCCATAGCCAAAAGCATTGTGGACTCCTGCAGTGCCCACCCATGTACTGTGCTATTTGGGGACACATTGTTGCCTGTACAGTGGATTGAGGTGATTTGCGACACACCCATAATAGGCTGGTGATGGTGAGACAGATGCGTTGGTGTTTCTTGGACAGGATGTGACTATTCCATCACGGTAAGGAGATCAATCTTCTGATTCCAAATTAATGGTACGATAGAAAGTGTGCTTGATTCTCCACTGTAGGGCACAGCGATAGAGCAGTTTCGTTTTTGAGTATGGCAGGGGTCAACAGAGGTGCCTAACAAGTGTGGCTACCCTGTCCAGTGTACTACCTGTCCTACCTGTAGATCCTAAGAACTTTCCAGGCTAGTAAACAAGGATACAAGCCAAAAATAGGGTGTGACTCTTTAACGTGGTCTCACAGTTGCACAATGGAAGAACAACTTGGTTTGTGTGTAAACCATTACAAAGGTTAAGGTTAGCGTCAGTGGTTACATTTTAGAAAGAAAGGTTAACCTGAGAAGGTTCTTTGGTGGGAACCCAGAAAGGTTCTGTGTAGAACCATACTTTACCTCAGTTTTGCTTGATGTAGGGTTTGGTTTATCTCATCTTCAAATAAATCCAAATCTCAAAACCTGTTTACTTTTTATGTTTATGCTCTACATTGGATATACCAGAATGATACAGTACACCCTACTTAGTGCTCTACATCCATAGAATGGCACTGGAGCCACAAAAAATGTGTAACTCCTTATGCTTTTGATTCACTCTGCCTCATGCTCAGTAGTTCTTATCAGGAAGACGAAACACTTTAACATCAAATGATATGTGGCAGGTTTAATTTCAAAATAATGATTTTGATTTTGAGTTGTATTTTATGTTGCATATTTGTCACCCCTGATAACCTGTAGAAATCTCATATTATTTATGTGTATATTTCTTCATTCATCTTCATTAACCACTTTATTGGGTTGGGGGGATCTGGAGCCCATCCCGGGAACACTGGGTACAAGGTGGGAATACACCCTGGGTGGGATGGCAGGTGTGGTATGGTGATGCGAAATTGGCATACAGCATACGGAAAAGTTCAGATTTGTTTTTGTTTCTGTGCCATAAGCTGTAGTATAAGAATGTAGCATTCATACATTCCTCATGGTTTTGTTTCAATGTTTCCCTCTTACTCAATCGAATTCAGACAAATTTCTCACGAGATTGGTGTGATTGGTGTGTTAGTGACTGTACACAGCAGCCATGCTCAGATGGTTTGTATACTTTCCTGTCATATCCAGAAACCCAGGAATGCTTGTTCTTTGATCTTTTAACATACACGTGAGTCACACTGTAAAGTCATTGTGTTCTGTACGCTCTGATTGGCATGCGAGGGGAAACACTGTCAATCTCTCACTTGATTAAATAAAAGTGTGAGATTTGCCAACTAGAACTTTTCCATACTGCAAACGTAATTTCCAAACCTAAATCACATCCAAATCTCAGCATCTGAATCAGAGCTTGATCGACTTTCAGGAGTCCTCTTGTAAAGCATCGAGTTAACAGAGAAAATACAGGAAAATCAGAAAAGAATATAATATACATGTAAATACCTTAATGAATGCATTAAAGAGTCAGCTGGTATGAATTCCCCAAGTATTCTCGTTGCTCTGTGTTTAGTCCTAACCTCAATAGTTGGGGCTTTTTGTTAAATCACTATTCAGCATTGTCCTTAAGGTTCTGTTAGGGTTTTTTTTTTTCTTCCAAGAACTGTTATATAGCAGTATTCTGCCATGTGATGAATAGTGACATGAGAGGGATATTCCGGGTCATAAACAGACAAGAAATCATCTAACGTACACTATATCTCCTGATTATTGATTTCACCTAGGATGAAATGTATACCACTGCCAAGCCACTGCATGTTTGTGCCCTAACTCCTGGTATTTGGTTTCTTGTATTTTGGACTTTGTCCCAGTTTTGTATCTGGATTTGCCTTTGTGAAAAGTAGGATGTGTCATTCTATAATAAATAAAAAAATAGTAATTGTAATTGTAATTGCTGTAGTATAAGAGGAATAAAACACTCTGTTTCACACGGGGATGAATAACGCCACCCCGTGGTTGTTCATTTTCCTATAACATCATGTTCCTAAGTACTTTATTCCTTACTTATGCAAACTAAGCCACTATAGCCAACTGGAAATTACTAAACTGGCACCGCTGATAGATTTAAATTAAAATCATGAATGGTTGCAGTGTATCTCTTAGATATGGGAATTTGCAGTGACTACAGCACTGATGACAACACAGCGTCATGTGTTCTCCTGGTTATAATTATAAAGTAGAACAGTTCTGTTGTGAAGCCTAGGTTATAGTAAATAAAACAGGAGCTGAATGAGAAGGCCTCTTCTGTCATTCTCTAAATCGCCATTTCTCTCCTTCTCTCTCTCTCTAAACAAACACACAAATTATACAAGAGTTTCTGCAGCATCCATAACAGCTGCATTAACCACACAACCTCCTATTAGACCCTGGCAAACCTATGAGAGAGAAAAAGAGAGAGACTTTAAAGGAAATGTAAGGGTTCTGGACTTGATGTTCAGGAAACCACGGGGAGATTAGGAGCATTATTAGTGTGCCGTGAAGCCCATCCCATATTTCTCCTCCACTTTCTTTTTCTCATCTATTTCTCCATCCTGTCATCCTCATCACCTTCTCCTTTCTCCTTTCTACCCTTCCTCATCCTGGTTCCCACCACTGCCCTGAAATATAGTTTATTGAACTGCTAGCCTCTGCATTTTTTAACAGTCTACAGGCTTATCAGAATTCAGATTTCAAAAGCAGCAAAATGATTGCAAGTTTATTTAGGCAATACCAAGCTATTCATTACTGGTCAATTTTCACTCTTCAAGACTACAAAGGCCAATTTACTTTCCGCACATAAACATATAATCTTAAAGAAAGCCTATAATCCAGCAGCTACGGCCTCTCAAAACCCTACAATCCAATGTCATACACAAAAGCTCCTCCTGGGAAGTGAAGCCTTTGTGGTTGTAAATGAACATCACATGCAAGTGAGAAGAAACCCAAGCCAATATGCACACCACCGCTTCCCACAACTTGACTTCCTGTTGACCTTGGTCATGTGACCAGAAGTAGGAAGATGGCTTTGAGAATGCTACTGGGGTTTTTGGGTTTAGAGTTTGGTTGCTTTCATATGGCCAAAGTGGACACTGCTATTCTGTTTGTCTCCTCAGCAGCCACATTGGTTTGTCTAAACAATAGTTATTACTCTGGGGGGAAAAAAAGCATCATGCCCAATCAGTATTCCGGTCAGGCCTGTCCCAGTCATACAGTCTGAGTGCACGATCAAGAACTGTTTTATTTTTCACCATTTAATAGGATACAAATGCAAAATTAACACTTTCACCCTTTAAGACAGCATTGTTGCACATTTTCTACACAGTTTATTTTACAGCGATTTGAGATCACAGTTTAATACAGTCCTCTGTGTGTTATGTATTATCATCCCTATCATTCCTTCCATTCACTATGTACCACTTTTATTTTTACTAGTATTAGTGAAGAATTGTATGTGGGAAAATAATGTGACAAAATTGTCATTGTTAAAATAAAAAATGGTGGGTAGGTGACTCACATATTGGGCCTGAGATGAGAGAGTTGTCATATACTGGCTTTTGAACAATCTGTTTCCAGACTGGGATTTTCCTACTAATTGGGAAATGTTTAATCATATTGAAGTGGAAGAAATGACATTGGGCTGTAGAAGTAATTTGGCAAATTTACAATTTTGGGCTGGTTTACGGGGAATCGGGTGGTTTTTAAACCATATTCACTTCCTACTTTAATATCTTAAACTTTACCCTCTTTAACTTTGTCTTGTACAAATATAACAATCATCCATTGTCACTTTTTAAAGTGCTTTCACTTTCAGACAATTTACAAATTTATTACAAGGAAGTCTGTCAGGAAAACACAATGTTAAGTAACCTTCAAATGTCATTTGACCATCTGCAGCTGAATTTCCCAAAGATCCTTCAGCTTTTATGCATTTTGAAGCCCCTTTATTTTGAAGCATGAATATGCACAACTTTTATTCATACCACATCTTCCTAGGCAACACCAGACCTTCTGATAAACTTGACACAAAGTCAATAGAGGTGTGTGAAACAGGTTTCCGGAGATCCGCCGTTTTGTTTTGTTTTTTTACTCAGACTTTAACTTTCCCCGTTGGTCTTCTTTAATATTTCTCACAGCTGGACTGAGTTTTGGGGAAACAGAGGCTTTTGAATGCAAATCTCTAGGTTTAAGTGGTATACAGTACCTTAAAGCGGAGAGACACACACAGTAAAGCCATAACTCACGCACACTGCTTTGCACTTTTTTTTCTGTACATCTATTTTTCTCCTCAGTTTTCGTCTTCATCTCTCTTTCTTGCTTGGATCCCTGTTTTTTCTCAGTTTCAGCCTTCTTTTTTCCAGCTTATCATTGCACTTATTCTCTTGCTTTATATCCAAACACTAAAAACCACTGTAATAGCATCTAAAAAACTCAAACACAAACAAAATTTAAAATTTGACAAACTGTTTTTGAGAAGGTACATACACACACACACATACACACAAGGACTTCACTTGATGGACTAAGACTTTTTATTACAGGACACTTGTCCATTTTGTTAACTTTATCCACAGCTTTTGACCTGCATGTATGAGAGACACGGTGCTGTCATGATGGCACGACAGGATGGCTGTGAATTCAATTCAAAAAACAATTTTTAAAAAGACTTATATAGGTACAGCCCCAGATCGCTGGTTTAGATGATATAGCTTCACCAGAATAGGAATATATGCTTTAATACCTCATGTTTTATGACTATGGCAGATTTGGGTTTGGTGGCAGGACTCAAATTCGCACATTTGTCACCATAGCTATGGCTACAGACATCGATCTTTAAAATCACTAATACCAAGAATACACAGTGCTGTCACTTTATTTTTACGCTTGCATTAAGTACATGTGTTACTAACAATATTATTATCATAATTGCCTGAAATGTGTGTTCACTGAGGTCTGCAAAGGAAGTATTATACTAAGGGACGGCATTATTTCTGCGTGCTGATACATTTCTAAGCAATGAGTCAACCGAATGAACTAAATGGAAGTTAAAGATAAGGTTGTGGTGACACGTAAACAAAATCATTTGACAAACTGATAAAGATTTATAAGACAAGTGTAAAGAGATAAGACACTGAAATGCTGAGACATGAGTAACATGCACTTTGAACACGAACATTTAAAAATAACGTGCTTTCTACTTCTCCCAGTTTCAAACCTATACATGGCGAGATAAACTGCCTTTGCTGATCGCAGACTCAATACCATCCTCTTGTGGTTCCTTAGAAAACACTTCAGTATGCCACAGTTTTACTCCTGAAGGAGACTTAAAAATGAAAAGCTTTCAAAGTCTTTCAGATAAACATTTTGAAGGTATATTTGACAGCATGTAACAAGAAGATGCATCTTCTGCTTTAAAATACGTTCTCTTTCAGTTTGAAACAGATCTGACAAGTAGGTCAAAAGATGGATAGGGGAATTTTCAAAGGAAGAACTGCATATTTGCTTTTTAGAATTTGTGTTAAATTTGGTCCATCATCTGGTTTTAGACACAATAGAAAGAATAATTAATAATGTTAAATGTTTGATTTGGATGTTTCTCATAACCTTATAGAATAATGCAGAAATTAAAGGCAGTTATTGTGCTAGTAAGCAGGAGGTTGTGAGGTCAAATTCAAATTTCACTGCTGGACTCTTGAGCAAGGCCTTTAAACCTCACCTGCATGTTTATATTTGTTCTTTCTCAATTCTAAGTTGCTTTGGATAAAAGCATCTGGCGAATGAATAAATGGAAATGCATGCAAATGTAAATGTCCCTTTTTTAAATAATATCCCTTCATCTATGTGTGCAGGGAGGGATAGAAAAAGAGAGAGAGACAGAGAGAGGATGAATGGAAATCAGTGAAAAGGCTTCATGTTACATGCACCAACATGCTTGTTTATTTCAGGGTGTGCACCTTGTGATTTCTGGTCCGTGAGTGTAAATTACATGTCGCCACCATTAAATATTAAACCCAATCAGCGCTTAATTATTGATGCCATTGCCTTTTACACGAGTATGCCATTGGTAGTCGAGGCATCTGGCGAAGAGCTTTTCCTGCATTAGGATCTCCTTGAGGTTAGTCTCTCTAGCCACGATTCCTGCCCAGTTCTCTTTGGTTTCAGGCTTGTCGATCGCAGGAAGTCAGTAAAAGAGAAGAAAGCGGCCGAGGACTGTATCATCTCGGGCAGTTATGGCCACTCGGAGGAGTGTAAGTGCCTCAGAAAACCACAGCTGAGTGCCGGCTGCAGACGCAAAGACACTCAAGTCACCAGGAGCATCTGTAACGATTGCTGTGGAGTGGTGGGTGAGGTTGTAGAAGGTGGTTTCCCACAATTCTTTTTGGAGACGGCCAATAGCTCTTTCGTCTTCTGATGGAAGTGCCATTGTGTTTGGTTTCTCACACATACCACTCAAGCGATGCTTAATGTTATTACATGTAATCAAATAATAATAAGACAGAAATTGTTCCAGAGCTTTCAAATGAGCTTCCCAAAGTTGTTGATAGGAGATTTTGGACAGCATATAACGGACAGCACATATGGACAGTGTTCCTTCTTCATCATATATAATTGCACATATTATCATTCCTACTCATTTAAATAGTTACATATAGAGCACTATTCAATTCTCAAATCTGACTGGTGAGAATGTGTTTATTAATTTTGTATAACTGCAGATAAATTTGTTCCAGCTGCAGATCACAGGTTTACATTAATGAGCTTGGTCTAATAAGATATCATTTCTATAGTAACGTTTGGATAATTTAAGCCTAATAATAATAAACAGATTTTACAAAAAGTATTATTTAAAGGTTAGTATAATTAAGCTTTCAGTAAGGAGACATCTATATAGCATTTATGGAAGGAGTCTCCAGTGTCAGCACTTTGTAACAGTCGGTAGTAAAACTTTAATCCTTACTATAAATGGATAAAAGGATGTTATAAAAATAAAAGGTTAAAGTTAGGCTTAGGGGCTGGGTATCATAGCAGTATGGAAAGGAATAAAGCATGTTGCACTGCACTGTTATCAGAAAATAATAATCTTTGAGGTGGTAACAGGAACTCCGCTTAATCAAACCATTCCATTTTTGATTATTTTAGTACAACACCCCCCAAGTGTTTTATTCCTAGCATAATTCCTACCATACCTTGCCCCTGAACCTAGTCATAACCTTATAACCTTTTATAAAAAATATCTTGTGAGTTTATATTGGAGTTATTACAGTAGCATCCACTTGCCAGGTTATCTTTCACTTGCAAATTTGATTTTGCTTGCTAGACTTGAAGAGGCAGTTCAAGCACAAATGCATAGCAATTAATAAAGGTGTGTGGGAGGGACAATCAATTTCTGCTTGTGATTGGTGAGAAAATGTTTTTTTTTTTTTTTACCCAAGACAACATCCACCCAGTTTACATGGTAAAGAGAGTAGCTCTGGCTAAGTGTATGTAGATGTAGGAAAATCACCAATTGGCAACTCTTTGTAGTGTAGATTACCAACCACATGAGCAACATTAACCCATTAAGAAAGCAGTTTAGGTTCTGTGTGCTTTTCTGTGATCCCAGATCCTATTGATGTATGAATGAATCAGTGATTGGGTGGGTGGATAAGAAAACTGACAAACAACTGGATGGACAGATGGACACTACAACATGTCACTCGTTATAATACTCATAAGATCTTGTTCTTAAGCAGATATCTTCATATTTAGTATATGCTAATAGTGAATATTAGCATAGAGGGAAGTGGGTGAACGTGGGGAATGTAGAAGTCTAATTTCAGAGGTGGCCTGCATTACCATAGAGGCCCATTGAACACAGCTACAGTGTGTTTGATGCTCAGCCACTCAATGGCCCTTTTCATCCAAACCATCTCAAACCCAAAAGTCAGGAGAGAAGTTAAAGAGAAAACCTGTCTACCTTGCCTGAAAATATTTTCCAAAACAGAAATAAATAGTCCACTTGGTATAGTATAAAAATTCACTTCTCTTTTTAATAAATGCAAGGCGACAAAAAAAATATTTGGCCAGTGAGTCAGAGCTGATATTCAGCAGTAAATAAGATTCAAAAGTCTGGCTCCACAACCAAGAGCTAATCAAAGTCTAATATATATTAGCTGATAATCATTATTCGAGCTGATTTCATTCCAGTGTGTGGAATTGCACCCTAGTCACTATATAGGGCACTTGGGAGCATATTAGGAGGTTTGACATGTTGTAGACTTGTTTGAAAACATGCACACCCATGAAGTCCCACAATGCATTGCAAAGGCAGCTTAAGCAATACAGAATATGGGGCTTATCAAATCTGATTTGACCATATAAGCAAGGAAGGAAAAACAAGTATTAATTATAAGATAATAAGTCACAAATAGTGCAATGAAATAAGATGAATAAGATATACACTTAAATAGTGGTCTCTGACATTTTGTGCCCTGCAATCACCTCAAACTTAAAGGTCAAATTGATGAAAAAAAAAACCCTCAGCATCTGTTTAATGTCCACACAGTGACCGTTACTGAAGTGCCGGAGTCAAATAACCACAGCAAAGAGAAGGAGAGAGAGAAAGAGGAAGAAAAAATATTTTTATTTTAGTTAAAATTATAAGGTGTGCATCTATGAGGATTTGTGGGTGCGCCGTGTGCGTGTGTGTCTGTCACTTGGAACATGTGTGTGTGTGTGTGTGTGTGTGTGTGTGTGCCTAGTGCCCATTTTTCATGCCCACATCCAGACAGTACGGCCCACCCATAGAGAAGAGCTGAGAGGAGCACTATTCTCTGTACGGCCATGATGGCGCCCCCAAAACCAGTGTTCACACATTGCCTACAAGTGTGTGTGTGTGTGTGTGTGTGTGTGTGTATGCACCTACCAAAACACTGAAAGTTGTTTCAGCACATCTGAAGGTGCACATTCGTGTGTTTTCCATTTTTAGACTAGCCAAGTCAACAGTAGATTCTTTACGGTTTCTTTAAATTGAAATTATTTAGTACTGAGCATGGTGGTCTGAGCAGAGCCTTGTTGTTTATATATTTGTAATCTGAGTATTAATTCATTCATTTAATTAAGAGAACTATAACTATTCAGGCTGTTTAAATTGACTATGAAGTAAATTCCTGTAAACTCGGGTACTACAGTGTAAATATATATTTTAAAATATGGTAGTTCTCTTTTTGACAATAATAATCACAAAAATTAGCAAAACCTCGTATACTGTACGTCTGAACATGGCTATGCTGACCAGCTCAAGAGAGCGTTTAACTTGACAGAAAGCGAGGGTGCTGTGCAACACATCATTCAAGCAGGAAAATCAAGAAGGAGAAGACTAATCTGAAATGGAGGAAAGAAGCAGGGCTTCCAGGGTGGCCAGTTATAATCAGAGAGTTCAAAACACATATGCAACTGTCATTCATTCCAGAGTCACAAGTCGATTGGCTCATTGACTGCCATTGTTACTGAGAGAAAAAAAGAAGACTGGATCTATTTAAAGGTGTGGAAAGTTATCAACTTTCCAATGTGACAATGATTGATTACTATCTGAAAAAATACGTACACTTAATAAACTTGTCAAAATAGCCCACAAATAAACTCTTTAAGTATAAATTATATAAAACTTTGTTTAACTTAATATTTAGGAAAATATTTAGGTTGTATTTTCATATACTTCTTAGATTCTGCGTTCTACTTTAGTGTCCAGGCTGTAGGAGTTAAACATTGTTTACTTAAAGACGTAAGATCATTAACACACATTTTCTAAATAAATCGTAATTTTCTTTTGCCAAATAATGAATTATTAAAGTTTTTTTATAATTGGGATTTGATCAGGTTGTGAAGCAGGATGTGATATTATTTGGAGGTTAATATAATTAAAGAAAGATATATATATATATATATATATATATATATATATATATATATATATATATATATATATATATATATATATATATATATATATATATATATATATATATATATAAGATCAAGTTTGATTTCAGCTTGTCTTTAAAATTTGATTTGCTATTGATGCAGGCGTTGTCACTGTAACTTTGACAGGCTGATAAAGCTTCCACTCACTCTGAATTCATGCATGACCTCTATTTATTTTCCTCCTGCCTTGGCTGATTGAATTTTGAAGCCAGGCACTAAGGGACTTGGTGCGTACCCGTGTGTGTGTGTGTGTTTGTGTGTGTTATATACTGCTTCTCCTGGCACATGCACTTGCTGGCAGTGCTTGAAATGAAAACAGGTTTCAGGTCTGGCTCAGAACTCTGTCTGCCCCCGGGGTGGCCAACCGCTGCCATTAACAGCCTATTCGATCCTAAAAGAAGAAGGTCCTGAGGGAATCATGGAAAAGTGAGTAATACAAATGATTTGAAAAAGGTTCATGGTGAAAGAGTATGGCAAGATCTAAGGCAATGTAGCAACCAAACTATAATGGGTACCAAAAGTAAAATGGGAAATAACCTACCCTTAAAACTCCCTCCTTCATTTCCTCCTCCCTCCTGAGGATATTTATCTAAAGGCCACCAGCATCGTCCATGTGTTGTGCTCAAAAGTCTAATCAAAGGAGATGTGAGGATCAATGAGATATATTGTAAAAAGGATCTGAAATGAATCTGCTAAAGATCAATGTGAATGGATATGTGTGTGTGTGTGTGTGAGAGAGAGAGAGAGAGAGAGAGAGAGAGAGAGAGAGAGAGAGGAAGTTTCAGTCTTTGCCTGGACACAGCATTAATTGGTGTAATCATCCAGAATCCATTAAATGTATTGTAGTTGGCGTGTCTCAAGCGGCGAACATTTTTTAACTTGTTTGAACCCTGCTTATCCCTGACATGCGTTGGGGTTAGGGTTAGGGTCAAAGGGCACACCAGCAGTATGCCCTGTCAGTTACATCTTCTTCATGACCATTTAATAGTTTCTATAAAGAGGAACTTGTTTCAGTCATACACAAGATATTTTCCTGTAGTGTTACAGTTGTAATCTTTCAACAAAACATATTCGGTATTTATACACATGTATATAGAGAGAAAATCAGCTCAGTGAAATCATGTAAATCATAATAAAATGTAATAATGAATTATAACATGAATTATTTTGCAAAAAAAAAAAAAAGGAGTCAATGCAGTTATTAACTTGCTATTATTGCTAGTTTACTGGATCATGTATCTTTACCAGAAAAGAATCAGGATATATTTGGCTATCATTTTGATGCCAGAATGTATAAACAAAAGTAGGCTGAAAATGAAGGTCTGACCATGCAACTGTAGTCAAATGAAGGCCTTAGGACATAAACAGATTTATTGAAAACTTGTTCCATGACACCAATGTTGAGATCTCCATAAGCGAGTCTTCTGCAGCACCAAGGTTCTGGCTTTGCATATGTTTTTATACCAATAAAGCTAGGATCCATTTCATGTCTCTGAAGCCATTTGAATATGTATTTGACTGTGCCGACAGTCCCTGCTGCAGTGTATTATTGGATGAGTGATATGTTGGGCGAAACATAAAAAAGAACAGCATAGTTTAAATGCATACATTTTTAGATGGTCATGTAACATAATAAAGCATCATGTAAATTTTCAAAATATGTACCAATGGATGCAGTATGTTTTGGCTGCATTTGTGGTACATATGGTACATTTGTGAGGCTTCCTTGGGCTGAGTGAAGACACTGTCTAAAAATAATTAGACATTGGAACTCTTCCAGCTACAATCTAAACTAATATTACAATTCCAGTGTTGTCTGAGAGGTGGCTCAGTACCATGAGGTTTGTGTTTGTGTGGGTTCATTCTGTTAAATATACCCACACTCTGGTCTACCAATACCATTCGACTTTATCCAAGAAGCCGTGGTGCCACACACATCACAAACGAAGCACTTATGTCTGGCTTGAGTTGGGTCTCGGACTGCGCTGGTTGACCAAAAGGCTTGGACGAGAGAGAAAGACATATCGGTATTTGGTTTCATTATGATGGCCACAGTGGCCTTTTCGGTGTATCAGATGATGCAGTGTGGCTTGAGGCTGATGAATTGAATGAATGGCTCAGAATTAATGTAAATGGATGATCACGGAGAGCGTTAAGAACTGTGAGGACAACAGAAACAGTCGTCATGGTGATGGTCTACAACCAAAGATGATGTATAATGTGCAAATAGCACGCCAAAACAAACCAAAAAATCTTCAACTGCCTCTGGGGTTATATATACCCTCTCAGTATATACAGTACATACAGTACCTTTTACCTGGGAAGGTGTATTTAGTCTGCTATTAAAACTTTACTCTTAAAGCTAATTACAGTTACAACAGTGGACTTTAAGGTCTAATTATGTACTTAAAAATGTAAAAACCAAATATCAAATATTCTATTGTCACACTACATGTAAGGGATTAATAATAATTTTTTGTTAAATGTTTCACTCTAATATACTACCTAAACATAGCCCAAATAAATCATAATTAAAACACTCTTTTTTTTTTTTTTAAATATCTCACTGATTGTGATGATTTTCATGCTCTCTGTAATGGTCACTTGGCTTTCAGGCTCTAATTTTCCCATTAATAATTAACCACTGCCCAGAGTGTGTTTCCAGAGTATAAGGTGACAGCATATTCCCCAATCCTGTCAGAGCACGAGCAGATCCAGAGCATACAGGGCCTCCTCCGTCATTTTATCCCCGCCACTTGTAGCACCTGGAGCGCGGGAGCAACAGTAAATCACGTGACCATTTCCGCGCCAGGACATCCTGATCCCAGCCGGGCCATGGCAGATAGAGGGCACGGTGAAACTCGAGGCGACAGCGCTAAGCATGAAGAAGCGGGAAAGTGGTCCCCTGCGCTCACCTCGTTGTGTCATCGATGCCCCATTAATGTCACTTTAGGACACGTGTGTGCGCGTGTGTGAGTGTGTGCATGTGTGCGTACATGAAGTGGAGAGCGGGAAAGCCAGTCACGTTGGACACCCAACACCCTCTTCGCACCTGAAGAGCTGTCAGAGGTGATTATAGTGACCCAGGAGTCGTTCCTCAGGGAAGAGATCGTTTCACCAGTCGGCCATCGAGTCAGGCTTTAATCGGGCTTATCGCTGAGGTGTTCACAGACGCAGCAGGAAAGGCATACGATCAAAAATACTGATCGTTCTTTTACATGAACTATACTGATCATTCTGAATGTGAATACTCAATATGTCTAAAAGGACAAGCCAATCCTTTCCTCTGTGTCTTTCACGCTCTCTTTCTCTGTCATTCATTTAGGCTAAGGGGACAAGCGTGCGTGTAGTTTATAGTGTGGCCTGGTCAGTTGGTCTGCAGAGTGCCCACATTTCCCACAGATCTATAGCTTCCTTTCCAATGTGGAGTCACACACAACAAGACCAAGTTATTTCTCTGGACTATTCGAGCACTTACCATTAATGATCTAAATCTGAATCATTTGATTATTAAGTAAGAAATGTAAAAGCTTCCTAATTTCTGAAATTGCAGAAAAGTGCATGCTATATGTTTTTATCCCTCTTTAACAGGATTTGAATGCATAAATGTGTGCGCTTTATATGAGTTTTTTTTGGGCAAATCTGGCAATTCAAGGGACAGCACTGTGGTGCCATCTCACAGCTCCATGGCTCATGGTTCTTGGTTCAATCCGGTGTTCGCTTTACTCTCTGTACAGAGTTTTGCATGTTCACCTTGTGTCTGCGTGGGTTTCCTGCTGATTTTCCAGTTTCCTGCCACCTCCCAAAAACATCCCAGTAAACTGGCTAAGCTAAATTGCCCCTAGGTGTAAGGGAGTGTGTGAATGTGTGTATACATGGTGCATTACGATGGACTGCTGCTCCTTCCATGGTGTATTCCCAAAAGTATAATGATTGAGTTATTGAGTAATGATTGAAGTTTTTGTCATAACTTAACAAAAAGTTTAAGTCGATTATGTGTCTTGTTGGTGTCAATATCTATACAAAAAAAAGAGAAAAGACTATATATGAATACTAATGAATTGCATACAAGTGAATTGAATATTCTGGCTGAAAAGCAACAATATTTGGAACAGCAGAGAAGCTCTCACGCAGTCCATATGGTTGAATTTGAGTTATCTGCAAAAAATCCCTCTGTGTGTTTTTAACAGTAAGTGAAGCTTGTCTCGATATGTAATGAACTCTATCTCTCCCATTCCAAGCAGGGTGCTATCACTGCAAGTACTGACACATTTGTCTGTTGAAAGGATACACACACACACACACACACACACATAAACTCTGCCTCCCGGCCTCCCCTGGTACATCAATAAATAAACCAAATAGCATTAAGCATAACTTGAACTATATGACTGGGGCTTTAAGCTAATGTTATTAGTATCAGTGTTTTCAGGTTTGGCCATTTAGATGAAACCTTAAGCCTGCAAGGGAGTAATTTGGCCATGAGGAAATTGATTTTGACCATCAGCACTTTCTGATTCTCAAACAGAGTCCAGCGCTAAACGGGTACTTTTCTGTTAACCACATTAGCCAGGTATCCTCTGGCCTGGCTGACAATGATTATATGTCCACAGTGAGGGATTGCAGGTTTGTGCAAATATGAAAATGATCATAATGCATGCCTGGAAGAGGAAATTAAAGCCACCCATTATGCTGGATGAAAATAGCAGCCCTGATGTCTTTATGGAGTATTTTGGCTGTGATTTTTATATACACAGTAATGGAGGTCTTACTTTAAAAAGCTTAAAAAAAAAATAAATAAAAGAATTTCCTTTTTGACTTGGGCTTATGGTTCAGTTTATGTATTGTATTAAGTCAGTGGAGAAATCTTTTAGTGATATTAGGTGTAATCTGTGTGAGACCACGAGGCAGAGTTTTTGTGTGTGTGTGTGTGTGTGTGTGTGTGTGTGTGTGTGTGTGTGTGTGTGTGTGTGTGTTTGCCTGTGTGTTGGCATGTTTTACCGGAAAGCGTGACATTTTGAGTCACTTTTTGCCAGTTTCCATGAAGAAAATTCTTATTTCCACATCACACAAGAAGCCAAATGATTTTGTTGATTTGGTTTTTCCACATGAAAGCTACACTTTGTGAGGTTTCGGTTTGGTTTGGGTGGAAGAAAATGTGCAAAGTTAGCGAAAACACACATATTCAGACTCACTACAAAACTAATACACACACTCAGAATTAGAAAGATATACAGCCCACATACACACACACACTTTCATTAAGAGAGAGCAAGACACACCTCATCCATTGTCTTCCATCTCCAGGGTTCGTGTGGCCGCCGTTCCCTCCAATGAGGCTGACCGACAGGAGGCATTTACCGTACTCGCCGTTCAGCACAGAGCGCAAACAAATGCAAAAAAAGCACTAATGGCAGAAAACAGCCCTGAACCCACAGCCCACTTCCAGCAAATGCAGCTAACCACAGTCCGAGGAACACAAAGTGCAGTCTGAATGTGTGGTGTGCCGGTGGTTCAGCGCTCATCCACTGTTTGCTTTTTGAATTCCAATAAATACACTCATATCAGCGAAGGAGAGACTCCTCACTCATGGGTTCCTCTGGACTCTGAGGATATGATGCCCAAAGATCAACGTGGATTATTCTGATTTCATTCAGGATATATTAAAATAATATTTGAAAAAATTATGCAAATAATCCATAGAAGTATATATGGAAATTCTGTGAAGCCAATTAAAAGAATTAAATGAAAAATTATTGACTATATTATATAATGTATTATATAATGTTTACTTTTTGGGAAAATAATCATTTTCTACCGTCATGCTAAGGCAGTGCCAAAATTAATATAAAAAAGAGACAGAATTCATATAAAAATATTACAGTGTGCCTAAGATGAGTACTGTACATATAAAAGTGACCTGGCTCTATACTCTAAAGCACAGGTATTCACCTTTCACTATGTGAAAGTACAGCTACTTTCAATTCCTTGCTTACAAGTGTCCAAATCACATGACTGAATGGTAATAACAGGTACTTTGTAATGTTTCACCAATAGTGATTAGTTTATGGCTATGAATAATTTGAATTGGTTAGGTTTTGTTTCGTAGTGCCTCTTCACCTTAACACTTTTGACTAGCACCTTAGACTCTGAGCAGATGAGAAGTCTGTTTTGAACTTGAAGTGGTTAATAAGTGAAATACAAATGTAAGAAAATTTGTGAAAATTCTTCATTACTCAGTGAGCTGCCTTTAGCTAAATAGTTTACAAAAATTCATGTGACTGGATGGAGCAAAGGATCTGCTACAGAAGCCATGATAGTTTATGTTTTAAAAAGAATTACTAGAAACTAGAATCACTGAAGTAGACCTTTTTTTGTTGTTCTGGCGGAGTATTTTCGAGTGCAGTCATCGCTGTACCGCTGTAAAGGGCTAATTCATAAAACTGAATTAATTCAATAAATGGATGAATCAAGGCCTTTAACATGTTTACTTAAGCAGACTTAAACAGACTCAGCATATTTAAAGAGAAAAATCAGTCAGCTGCTCCCCCAATCTTCTCATTTACAAATCCATAAAACCTCTATTTCAGTATTGAGAGTAAAATATATACGCTCTCGCTCTCTTGCTCTCTCTTTCTCTGCCATCTCTTTCTGTCTTCCTTCCTTCCTCTCTGTCTCTGTCTCTCTCTTTACCAGAGTCGTTCATGGGTAACGCTGGCATCTCTACAAAAAGCCAAAGAGATTAAAGCAAATGACTGAAATAAGATATGAGGAAATTGAAACGATTAGGTTTTATTGGAAGCCTGGCCCTGGTGCAGCGAGGCGGGCGCCTATGAAGCAGAGTCACTCGACTGTGAAACTATAAAGCCACAAACACAAGAGGCACAGAAAAATATTCCGATTAGTAGCTGGTTTTGCCTTTGAACAGGAAGTAGAGCGCTGCTCAGCTCAGAAGGCTAGTTTCATCTCCATGTTCCCATTGTAGTTTTTTATTAAAAGTGGAATGAAACTAAAAATATTTTTAACAAAAGAAACATTTATGAGTTTGTCCGAATTTCAGTCTGCATTTCTGAGCGTTGTTTTCTTTGTTCCTTATTCCTTATTTTTATTTTCTTCTGTCCTTCATTTTGATTTTGATTGCCCTGGGTTGCTCTGTTTGCCTGATGTTCAGCCCCTTGCCCATTTTTAATCACAAGATTGTCTGATTTCAGTTGTTAATAAACATGCGTCATCAAGGTCATTTTCCGAAAATACGATTAGAACAGGTTCTCCTGGAATATAGTAAAATTGCTACACTCTAAAATCATTCTGGTATAATCCTGAGCTCTGTGGAGGTTCTGTGTATGTAAATTGCCCCTAAGTGTGAATGAGTGTGTGAATGTGTGTATGCAAAGTGCCTGGTGATAAACTGGCATCCCATCCAGGGTGTATTCCCACCTCATTCCCAATGTTCCCAGGATAGGCCCTGGATTCACCATCAGCCTGAACAGAATAAAGTGATTACTGAAGAGGAATGATTGATTTGAGTTTAATTGAATTAAATATTATGTGTTATGAACTGTTTGTCATTTCTCAACCCTGATTTCACAGTTTATTAGGTACTCAGTAGGTGTGTATGAAAGTTGGAAATGTAATGTTATAAATACACTGGTACATCTAGAACTGAATAAACTGGCAAATCAGAGTAAGCCCAGAAATTTCCACTTGAAGGGAACCGTCACCATGTGACACCATGTGTGGTGTTATAAAATCAAAAGAAAAGGCCAGTGGGTCAAGGATCCCAAGCAAACAGTGCATCCATTACTAAGTACATGACAAGAAGTTCTGTAGTCATTCCAGGCCATGCAATCATTCAGAACATGTGCGCTGCTTGGTGTCTGACTTTGACTACCTCATGGGTTTGGGTTACAAAGCCATATCCCACTGTAGTGGTCTGGCCTGAGGCAATTAGCATCTGTGATAACTGTACTGAGTAAAGAATGCCACATTGGGACACACACATTGGCCACAACCACCAAAACCGGGGTGTACATCCAAATACCTCATCACTGCATTAACCAAGATTCAGATCCTACCTCGCAACACAATGTTGTGTGTAAAACACCTGACATGGGTTAGCTAAATGCATGGGTGATTAACAAAATGCTAAATCCTGTGCATTATATGGAAGGAACAAAGCCCATTTAAGGGCCCCGAGAGAGAGAGAGAGAGAGAGAGAGAGAGCTGGAGATGACGACCACAAGCGTCTCATCTAGCGTACACTCGCCTCTGTTCAGGGGCGCAAACCGTCACGCCAACCAGAGGCCAATCTCAAACCACCGTAACTGTGGAAGGGAAGTGAGCTCATGCACCATGGCTTGGCCCAGCACAGCGTGGCACAGCAGCTTTCTAATAACCCGTGTGTGTGTGTGTATGTGTGTGTGTGTGTGTGTGCCAAAAGCCACTAACCGCTGCGGGTGAGGAAGAGACCCTCGGTGGACCAGAAAGAGAGGATCATACTGGATGTGCTCCCCACTTTTTAAAAGTAATTATATTTCATGCTTACAGTTGGCTCACGTAGATTAATGATGTGGTCCAACTCTCAGCAGAATAACACAAGAAGCAACTAAAGCGTCTAGCAGGCGTATAGATGCACTTGTTTATTTGGGTTCTAGCTAACGATTCTGTGATTTTAAGATAAGCCAATGAGGTATAAGCTTTGCATAATTTTAATATATGTTCAATTATATACAAATAGCTTTAGCAAAGATCCCATGATCATTCCCTGAGTCACATATATGTTTCTTTTATTTTTACTTTTCTCAATAAAGGAGCAGAATGTAATTTTTACCACCCTCTATTGCATGAGGGACAAATTGTACTTTTAATGAAAACACTGACAATAAACTAAATGCTGAAAAAAAGAAACAAATCCTTTTCATGGTGATTTTGCAAATGGTGATTTAACTTGGAAATGATATGATTATTACAGATATAGAAAAAAACACAAATGGCAATTTTAAACACAAGAAACAGTTTGCCACAGGCCAAAGTATGCACAGCTGTGTTTAATATGTTATTTATATTTTATTAAGACTCCAGTTCCTACTGTAACCTATTAAACGAAGAAGAAGCAAGACTACAGTTTGGCACTCTCCACTATAATACCATAACATCTAACAGCGATGATGTAATCCTTGCCAGCAGTCCTGAAAGATATTCCATAATCACTGAAAGAGAGCAATAAACCAAACACACTCGCGGTTCAGGGCATCTCTCAACCTTTCCTGGCAGAGAGAGAATTTGTCCAGCCCTCTGAGTTGTAATGGGACTCCACATTATATCCACTTTATTTAGATAAACTTTCATCACTGCTTGTTGAACTTGTCTTTATGTTACCTAACTTGTGTTTAGGGCTGTATGAGGTTTCTCACAAACTCAATCTAACTTGGTTCCTCAGAAAAAAAAAAATGGAGAAAGAATCCCAAGAATGAAATAAGGGTGTGTCCAACAACTAGACAACACTCTAAAAGAGAAAGCAAATCAACAGATCCATCATCTCAAAAGAAGCAAATCATCAGACCTGATGTGAAGAAGACAGCCTATAAACAAGCAGATGTCTTGAGGAATGGAAGAGGGTACACTATATGGCCAAAAGTTTGTAGACAACTGACATCACACCAAGATGTGCTTGTTGAACATCTTGTTCCAGATTTAGTCCCCCTTTACTGTTATAATAAGCTCCACTCTTCATGGGAAGGATCTCCACTAGATTTTGGAGCGTGGCTGTGGGGATTTGTGCTCATTCAGCCACAAGAGCATTAGTGAGGTCAAGGCTCTGTGCAGGCCACTCGAGTTCTTCCACATCACCCTTGGCAAACCATGTGTTCATGGAGCTCGCTTTGTGCACAGGGGCACTGTCATGCTGGAACAGGTTTGGGCCTCTTAGTTTCAGTGAAAGGAAACTGTAAAGCTACAGCACATAGACATTCTAGACAATTCTGTGCTTCCAACTTTGTGGCAACAGTTTGAGGAAGGCCTCCATATTGGTGTGATGGTCAGGTGTCCACATACTTTTGGCTATATAGTGTATGTACTCATGGATGGACAAATCCGTGCCTGGGACAAGCAGATTTCATGTCCAGACTAATAGTTTTTTTTTTTTTTTTTTTTACTGTAACTGTAGCTCACTGCTTCCAAATCCCACGGGTTGCTGCACTACACACAGAGATCTGGCTGACTTTGTCTAGTCAGATTAATAAGTGTGCATGGATGACTGATGATCTTTTCAGAATCAGGAACATGCAGGTTTGTGGACGCGTTGAGCAAAACCGAGCAAAATGAAGTCCGGCACTAAGCTGTCTTTCCTGCTTTAAATAAATACAGACGCTAGCCAGAAACAAATATCTTTTACATGTGATGTGAGAGCTCATAGACGATACGCTGGTCTTGGGGGCACAAACACAATGTGTTACATCAGAAACGCTGTTAGAAGAGGATTATGAACATATCTTTGTCTTTCTCCAATGTCTTGCCACTTGCCTGGTGGGATAGATAATAAATATTTGTTAACCTCGGATACTGTGTATATTCTGCGTAAATTACTAGACATAATTTCACATAGGAAAAAAAATCATTAGATTTTTACCCTTATGAAGAATTACAGATTCCAGCAATTTGGAAAAAGCACAACTATGCATGCCCCGCCCCCTTCCTCCTCTAGCCTAGATTTGAATGTCCTGCATTTTCATATTGAATCCAGGAATCAGGACAAATACTTCCTTTGTAATTGTTTTTGAGGTTAATAAAAGGTTTTATTTCTGACAATATTTGTTAGAGACCATTAGCATATGTCGATATCTTGGCAATGTCGTGATGTATTGCTGCCTTCAAAGAGTGTCTCAAACCATTTTAACTATCACTGTGCTGCCTTCTAAGATGACGACTTACGAGCAGTAAGGGATCGAGGAAGTCGTCTGTGTTTTGGACACAGCTTGTCATGTATTCAGTACTAACTCAGATTTTCCAAACATTTTCAGCTCCCCCTGCTTTTTAAAAGAAAACCACAGCAATTTTCCCTAAAAAGGATTTAATAACAAAAGAAAAAAAAACACATTTTATAAGGTTTAGGGTAATTTTTATTGTGCCTTCGTGTTTAGCTATGGCCCGCTGATCTTCCAGCATCCGTCTCACACTGGTTTCTGGTCAGTTAGTGAACATTTCAGCACTTATCCTGCATCAGTGTCAGCTCTGTACTTGGTCTGGATTCTGTGTCACTTGTTAGTTGCTTTGGCTAAAAGCTTCTGCTAAACGAAAAGATGTAAATGGACGAATGTACAATCTGTCATAAGTGATCTGATAATCGATCCCAGTTCCTCTCCTTCCTTCATTCCCTTTAACCTGTTTAACTCTCTGAGGAAAAGCACTTCTCAGAATAAACGTTCGTATCAAAAACGCTCTGTGATCAGATCAGGATGTGAGATTTAAGAATTGGCTCATGTTCGGTGTTTGATCGCTGAAAGGATGAACGCAGAACAAAAGAATCTCTTTGGTCTGGGCAAAAAAAATCAAGAGTTTACTCTTCTCGATCTCTCTCCCTCTCTCTCATTTTATGTCCTCCGTGATTCCCAACAATATACAGGGTTATAAGATAAGAGAAGGGGTTGTGTCTCTCCACAGCTGTGTGTCCATAGGCTGTTTGAGTGCCAGGCTCTCAACGCAAAAACCTCCACAACAGCCTACTGTTCAGAAACTCGCCAGTTAAGGTCAGATAGGGAGAGAGGGATGGGAATAACATTTGCATGTGGGAGCTCTTCTTCTCTTCTCGGACATTTGTGTGTGTTTGTGTGTGTGTGTGTGTGTGTGTGTGTGTGTTGCCTGAGTTGGCTGAGAATTCACTGGCTATCTTTGTAGGTTTATTTCTCTGCTCCTTGGTTTCACCTTAAATTCTCTCTTGTCCTTGTTTTGGTGTTGCCTTGCACTGAAATATTAAAGACTGTACATAAATAAAGTACATTATGGGATGCATTTGATGAATGTTGTGATGTACGACAACTAATGTACTTTCAATTATACTGTATACGAGAGTCTCTTTTATTATAGCACTTTTGAATTCTCAAAACTATTTGGTCAGAAGGTGTTGATTAATTTTCTATAATAGCAGCCCTACTGAAAGTAGTTCTGGCTGTTATTCAGATCCCAGGTTCAAATCACAGGTTTGAAGGAGTCTTCAGTGTCAGTGCTTTGTAACAGTCAGAGGTAAAACTGTAACTTCGGGAATTCAGGATGGAAGGCTTTGGCAACATATGATGATAGGAATAGGAACTAACTTGTTTGGTAGATGTTCCACAACATTAAATGTAACTATAAACTGATAAAACTATGACATGATGTTTCTGATAAACATTACTGGCAAAATGCTGTGGAATAAATACCAGGAATAAAACACAAAAACATTGTGGGGTGGTAACAGTAACACTGCTTCATCACAAAACCCTGTCGTCGATTATTTTCCCATAACAGCATGGCAACGAGTGTTTTATTTCTTACTCATGTATAGTGAATTTTTGTATTTTTGTCTTATCCCTATGGAATATACAATACATATAGTCATGTTAGTGTCTTGGTTGCACATTAATAATTATTCTTGAGATGTACACTGCAAAAATGATCAGTTAACAAATAAAAGCCTTCATTTCTAGATATGTTTTTGTTTTTGTTTTTTGTTTTTTACCATTTTCAAGTTCAACTTGCAGATAACTTCATTAAGCAGTCTGCCAATACAATAAGACAACTTGAAATTAGAAACAAATGCCTAGAAATAAGTTTAATAGTCTTATAACTATTTAATAATTATGTTATAATGAGAAATATAGGATACATTTGACAACATTGTAATTATTAATAATAACTTTTTTGCAGTGCACAGATCATCATGTTTTACCACAAAACAAAGCTCTCATGCCATTGTGTGATGCGTAGCTCCCCCTACTGATCTTCCTTATTTATTTTTTACAGCACAGTACAGCTCAGCATGCTTCAAAACTTGGTTTCAATACCTATAGACTCAGGATATGTCAAATAAATCGTTAATTTTTGGTGTTCCTTGTTGAGCTTGATGTTAAATTAAGCTCTTTCTGTAGTGAGAGCACAGAGGTTAAACAGTTCTGTACTAATGACCAGAAGGTTGTCAGTTCAACTCTCTAGACTGACAGGGAGCCACACTGGGCTTTTCAACAAGTGTATTAATCCCTGATCAGACAATCAAAACTGCTCTCTCTGCTTCTTATTCTCGTCTCTCTACAATAATCACATGAATACGGTTTGTAGCAGAGCTGGTGTGCTTTCGTGGAACAGGACTGGGTGACTCCTTCTTGCCCACGATCTTCCTTTGCTCCTTGCTCATGGGAAAAACTTAATCGCGCTTAATAGGAGCTCTTTTTTTTTTCAGATGAAGGCAGGTGGAAGAACTGAGTGCAAACATTAAATTTCTGTCAACTAAGTCACAAGTGTGGGTGACATAATGGTACTTTGCTAATTACTGACTGAACACATCACAGGTGTCGTCAGTAATCACAGTGACCTGCTGCATGGTTCATATTCGCATGTACGACAGTTGTGTCATATTGTTATGGCATACTGTTATATTTTTATATTATAAAAAAAGTCTTGTTATACTTTATATACTATTTAATAATCAGACAATAATGCCATATATACTGTGATTTGCAATATTATAATGAAATGGATCTTAGTAAGTACTTAATTTCAGGCTTCTGTTTCCATTTCTATTCAATTAGCTCAGTTCAGATGTTAAGATGTTTTAATGGCATGATGCACAGTGGTACATTTGTATTGCCACAGTGTGTAAGTGTTAGGGAAAAAAGAGAGAAGAGGAAAACTAGAAGAAGAAGAAGAGAAGAAGAAGAAGAAGAAAACAGTATTAAGAAGAAGATGAGGACCGTCTGATCATCCCTGTCCCTTTTCTTTAGAAGCTGACTCACGAGGCATAATGTGTGGTGGTCTGGGAAAACCATTAGTGTCACTGTGGCTGAATTTTGGCAGAAAAAAAGAAAAGATTTTGTTCAGAATGAGGTCTTTTTTGCCTGTAACATACTTTGACACCTTACATTTAAGAAACCATAAGTATATTTTACCTAAATGACATGGAAACACTTTTATTTACATTTAAATCTATCTTCCTGCAAAGATCATGTTGGTAAGGAGGCAGTTGAACACATGTGATGCTATAAACAGTCAGTGTGCCTAAAGATGTCTAAAACCTTGCAGTGTGATTTCCTCAATGCCGTGCATGTCATGATTCGATCAGATCGTTAGATAGCTAGGTACCATAGTGAAATGGACATAAGTCTAATCAGGTCTGTTTGTAATCAGATACCAGATGTCAAAGTGTCAGTGAAACTCAATCGGAATGAAATCTTTAAATGCCGTTTTCTCCCTTTTCACTGCTGAGGGTATTTACACTCTACTGGAATTTTACTTTCAGTTCAAGAAAGTCTGTTCAGAACTGTGTACAAAGTCGAAAATGTCTCTAAAGGGTTTTCCCATGCTGCCTCACATCTTAACAGAGGATGTGTGGTCAGTCAGGGATAAAGATGAGCTTGTTAGTGTTTCTTTGCCACCAGCGGGCTCTAAAAATCACAGACTGCTTGTCTAATAGTGTTCTTGAAATGTTTTTGCATTTTGTTTGTTCCAACTTCTTAGCAAGCCTCAGCAACGACAACAAAAACTAAACACTATGATCCACATCCATATTATATTTTAGCCTGTTGCCATTAAGAAAGCAGCACATACAGAAACATGACTAAAATGTTCAGGGTATTTGGCTCTAACAACACGTGAAACACATGCTGTTGGATCTGTGAGGCTTTTGTGAGGCATCACAATTATTTTCATTCATATTTTCATCCAAATTTTATCCTGTACATAAAGAAAGATCTCAGAGGCAGCTCTTTTCATGTGCGCTCCATGGCCCCGACTGATATCAGCAGTGATAAAAAGCATGAAATCAGTGCCAAGTATACGGCTCTTCGAGATCACAACTTAAACATCCTGCTTCTGATTGAATCCACACGTCTCAGCCGAGTAGAGAGGACATGAGGCTGGGTTTTACATAGTTTGTGGAACTTTTGTTCATGTTGACCATCTTTCTTCCACTTCTCCTGTAGTAATTTTACGAATTTTGGAATGAGAGCTCGTCTTAGGTGAGAAATTGTTCCTACAGGAAGAGATTCATAAATGTCTCTTTCCTCCTAGACTCTACAGAAAGCCAAACCACTTGCATGGCGAGTGAGGAAGCGTAAAGCTAAGGAGGCAAGCAAGGAGGACGCCAAAGGCTAAAAGGAAGAAATCTGTGAAGCACAGAAAACAATTATAAAGCAATCGAACATGGCCAATATCTAGGAGCTAATTTAATTGTAGCTGTGGTTCATTTGGGTGGTGGTAACGGAACCAGTGACAATAACCATTCATTTTATTTACATGTGCATGATGGCTTGAGGAGATGTGGTGAACAATAGGGCGAGTCTGTGTGTGGGTTTCCCCTCAGCTGGTACGTGCACAGACTAGGCCTGGCACACGGTGCAGCAGCGCCTCCAGTGAAGGGGCCGTGTTTGATTTGGCACAGCGTTAATAAGTTCTTGGCTGCGGAAATGACAGAAATAGTAATTAAGGAAACTGGGTGATTTTATTGGCCACAAAGTTTATATCCCACCAGATGTTAGGCAGCTGCCTCAGGACTGCGCTGCAACGTGGGGAGCAACACTGGGTGGCGGGAAGATTATTCAGTGTCAAAGAAAACCTGCTGAAATATTTCATTTGTGCAGAATTCTTAAATATGTAGCTTTTTTCTGTTACCAGTACACAAATTATACAATGAAGCATGATAGTGTCCCCTTGTGTGCAGTTATCCAGAAGCCTGAGCTGACAAATGGGGGTCTGCTGAGCTTTATTTAGCTATCTTATAGCTGCGATGCTGCTATTCCATCTGGTGTACACTTAAAGTGCATCAGTCCATTAACGTTGCCTGTGATCTGGAGATCGCTTTAATCTAACACTATAAACTCCACTTAATTACATCCTCCAAAAAAGCACGTTTAATTATAACAACAGTAATCGTGCAGGAAAAGTGGCCACTGGGTCTGAGCAACATGTTACTGCTAATGAGGCATTGAAGACGGTGAGAGGCCTGAAGGTTTAACTCTTTCTGTCGTGTTCATCCTTTCTGCTTAGCTGTTCAGTTAATAGAGTGTCAAAAGTGGATTATCCTTTGTAATTTGTTTGTTGGGTGTGCATTTGTGTCTTAGCTTCTGTTTATATCTCTCTGAGCAGCTTAATTTAGAGGCAGTTTAAAATGGTTGACTGGAAAATCTACTGGACTCAAACAGTCTGGTACACTATTACATGGCAAGTCACTACTTGAAAAAAATTTTTTTTTCTGATTTTTTGGATAAATTACATGTATAACATCTTCGACATTTGCATGTACATGATCACAAGCTGTATTTATAAAAAATATCAGAACTGTATTTGCCCACTTGCAACCACCACATTATTTGAGACTTATGGCACTAAAGACACTAAAGGTGTGTGTGTGCGTGTGCATATATATATATATATGTATCTTATAAATCCTTATAAACTACACTAACAAGAGTGGAAACACATAGTGTTTTAAAAACCTTTTTTCCTCAAAGATATTTGATATTGAGATATTGATATTGAGAAATCTAGCCATGGGAGTCACAGTCCAGTGACTTCTGTGCCGGTCCCAAGCCCGGATAAATAGAGAGGGTTGTGTCAGGAAGGGCATCCGGCGTAAAACATTGCCAAATTTAATCATGCGAATCGTCAGTACTCTGAATTTCATACCGGATCAGTCGAGGCCCGGGTTTACAACGACCGCCATCGGCGCCGGTGACCTACAGGGCGCCGGTGACCTACAGGGCGCCGGTGGAAATTGGGCTACTGGTGGTCAAGGTAATAAATGAGGATATGAAGCTTGTGGGTGCAAGTGTTGAGGATGCAGAAGACAGGGATAGGTGGAATATCCCTAACAGGTGGATACTGTTTTCTTGATTAAATAAACAAAATGATATTCCAACAAACTGTTGCGTCATCACGGTGATTTTTAACTTCATCCAAAGACTAGGATTTTTAGTTTCATTAAGTAAGCAAATGTACATATATTTAATTAGACAAGGCCTCATTTGCAAAAATAAATGTACATTTATTTATAATGAATAAATCTAGCTACATTCACCTGTAGTGTCTTGCATCAAAGACTCAAGAACATTTTTATCAACGCACCTTATCCAGATTTTACAAATGTCAAGACTATCAGGAGTTATATATTTTTATTGTAATTAATTTTATTATTGGTCGTATCATTATGAAAGCATTATTAGGCCAGTCAACACATGTGTTAACTTATTTTGGGTAAATAAGTGTCTGTTTAATTAATCTATTAAGCTTTTTAATATTAAACATTAAAGGGCAACACAAAGCTTACCTAAAGGGTAGGAACTGCTTTTCGCAAATTAAGAGTCCGCCAGGAATGTAGTACAGTAACGGACCACTTCCGGTTTTGCAATAAACCAACATGGCGTCCGGCACAGAGGTAAACACAAGCGTGGAAATCAAGAAAAGTGCATTTTTTACTTGTTTAGATTTGACATTGTGTTTATTTATAAAATACCAATTACAAGACACATTTTTTTATTTTGAATTTCGTTTTCGACATCAATTTTGACCTCAGTCCGGGATTTAAGCTAACTAGCTAGCATTAGCTCTCCTGGCTAATCGGACTGATGCCTTTCTGTTGCTTTGTGCGGTTTATATGTTGTGATCTAATTGATTTTACTCTCTGTGTAAGACCCATGGATGAGCTGCAGACTGGTTGTGTCCGTGTTTGCTGTGTAAATGAGCTGCTGTGTGTTGTCTTGTTGAATGTAGGTGTGTGGACCAGCCAGTGATGAGGAACCGACGGAAACGTTACCATCACAGAAGAGAGAGGAAAGGCTGAGAAAGTTCCGAGAGCTTCATTTAAAAAGGGTAAGACAACACAAACTGATCACTTTATACTCATGTTTATGGAAATATTCAGCTCCATTGTCCTCTTTTTCTAACTCACTGTTTCTGGATTCCTGAAACAGGTCCACATAGAGGCATAAATACAAAAAAAAAAAAACATGTTTAAATAATGAAAGGTAAAATGTCAAAAAGTTATTTAACAAACTCATCAGTTTCTGCTCTGTGGGGGTAAAAAAAAAAAAACACTATCAAAGAAATGTAGCTGTGGTTGTCAGGGAATTTTTTGGGGCAGGGGTGCCATTATTTTTTGAAACTTTGTATTACAGAATGACATGAGAGAGTTTCTTACCGTATTTGGCAATTTTGTACATAATATTTTGCACTTCATTTAGAAAGTACTTTACTGTAGAAATGCAAGCGTGGTGTTCGTAGTGTCTGTAACTTGTTTACGTTTAGATTTGTAGCAATTATTACAGCAAAAGTCAGCAGTTAATGTTGTACAGTATGTACTACACCAAAAACTTGTAAGAGAGTTCAAATCTCAGGACTACAAGTGAGCCAGTGTTGGGCCATCAAGCTGCTCAGCCGTGTGCTTGGGCTGAATTCTGCCTCGCTTGTAAGTCACGTTTAGATTAAAACTTGTGCAGAATTAAAAAATGTTACCGAGGCTTTGTCACTCTCCTGTTTGCAGAACGAGGCTCGTAAACTGAATCATCAGGAAGTGGTGGAGGAGGACAAGCGGCTAAAGCTGCCCTCCAACTGGGAGGCTAAGAAAGCTCGACTCGAGTATGAGCTCATGGTGGACGAAAAGAAGAAGGTAAAGAACACGATGACATGAATTTTCAGCACTGTACAGAATGCAACACTAAATGATAACCCATTTGTTCTTTACAGAGTACATAAGTCCTTAAAAAGATGTAATTTATCTGAAATTATATTTTACAATATACAAATTGTTTGCTATAAACAGTACATTTTCAATAAATAAATGCTCCAGTGGTTTTTACCCGGAGCTCGTTTTACTGCGTCGTTAGTGCGTAGTCAGTTTCTATGACAACAGGCTAGATGTGTTTTGCTCTGTTTATAAGATATCGAGCGCTGTCACACGTGACCTCCTTATGCGTGTAACCACAAGGTTTATACCTCTGCTGCCAATAATGCAAGTCCTCGTGCACAGAAATGCAGAAACGTCTAAAGCGAGACATCTTGCTCTGGTGTATCTGCACCAGTTTTAAATCAGCTTAACTGTATGCGCATTAGGATTGTGCGGCTCGAGGGGAGGATTACAACCGTGTGAAACTGCTGGAGATCAGCGCCGAGGATGCTGAGAGATGGGAGAGGAAAAAGAAGAAGAAAAACCCGGATCCTGGCTTCTCAGGTGAAAGATTTGAGCATTCTAGCACTATTAGGATGTAACTGTTTCTTATATTGGTAAGCGCTATGAATATTTTCATCTCTGCCCTAGGAGAAAAAAATCTTACAGCTTGGAGTATGTTTGTCATTAAAGAATTTGAAATTGATTTGGTGAAACAAAGGTGATTATAGTTGAACTTTTTTATTTGAGAGCACACACCTGTCATCAGGAGCATTCTGAATCACATGAAGGACATTTGTGTGTCTGTTTCAAACTGTATCCAATGTAGGTAATAATCAAGCTTTAAGTAAAGATGGGCGATTTGACGATGTGACATTGATAAAATGATAAATTTCATCAAAGAATCTATTCTTACTCACTGTGACAAATCACTGATTGGACAGTTGGAAGCTTTTCACCTGTTTTTCTTTTTCTTGTTAAATAATGATTTCTGTGAGACGTTATCACTGAAACACATGTTTTCACATTTAAAATGGGCCACGGCTGTCTGTGATTCAATGGGCTTCACTGATAAAGCTGAATACAAACAGATTTATTCGTTAATTGTTTGTACGAGCGTATACACGTATAAATAGATTTGGTATTCATGAAAATCTTGTAAATTCAGAAAAACCTTTATATCTTATAAGGTGAGCTCCTGAGTGTGTGAATTTATCCATAACAAGACTAACTAACGTAAACCTCGTATAAAATAACGTGCTTGGATTACTGCACATTTATATCTGGAATGTACCGTGTGGTTTAAATTGCATATTTTTATTTTAAAATACGTTTACAGTATTTAGTACACGTCTTTATCCTGAGCGACTTGTAGAAGAGCTTTGGAGTCTCAATCCAAAACACATCAGTTCACTAGGTCAGGGACTAAGAGTACCATCCATAACATTCTGTGAAAACCAGTCATTTTATATTAATGGCATTAATTAAAAAATATGAAAAATAAGGACAGTGAGGCAACACAACCAATAAATTAAGACAAAAATAAAACTAATCGTTTAATTTTGACAAAAGAAATGGTGCCGTATAAACGGAGAACGTGCCAGTCTGGCTGCGTATAGCCGTAAACAAACGCCTCTACTGACAGAAGATCTAGTGCTCGCTTATTATTATCATTATTATTATTATTATTATTATTATTATATATTAAAAAATATTTTTATTGGCATAGAAGTGAGTCAAAATAACTTCCACTTCTGTCTTTCAGCCTTTACCCTGATGCTCTCAGCTGTCTGTGCACTTTACCGTTTTGTGGGCGTCACTAAATGCAAATGAGCAGTGACAGGAACGCACTTTACACTTTACGGCTGACCAACATACGCACACGAGTATGAAGAAAATCATATTGTAAATCCTGCAGAAAACTTCAGTTCGGCTTATGCAAACACTTACACACAACTTAGTGAACGAAGCCCAGAGTGTGTATTGTACAGCAGTTGTTCTCAACTGTTTTTCTATCCAAAAGTAAAATACATTGCACAAATTCCCTCAGCACAGATTTATTATATGAGCATAAACTGAACTTAAATATCACACGCATGATACCGATGTGTACAGTAGCGTTCTGGAGCCATAGAGTTTTGTTTTCCTGAACTGTCCACCTACAGAACACGGTGGGTCCAAGCTGACATTATTACTGTGTGTGAGTTAGTGAGGCTTGATCAGTCAAACAGGCTAATATCTATAATATCTCTAAGAGCTCAGCAATAAATAGAATAACGTTAATAATCTTAAAGTATTGTGATATTGTTGCCACATTGAACTCTACTGGGTATTTTATAATAGTGTTTACAACTGGAGCTGAGGTTTTAACAGGACATTTATTACCAGTTGCTGTTTTCTTAGCATTAGAAATACTGTATGGAAAATTAAATGTGACGTTTAGTTAGTGATATTGTAAAAGGGCAAAGGCACACAGTTCATCCTGTTTTAAATGTTAGTGAGCTAAAAGCTGAATTTCTCAGTGGAGCTGAGTCTCTCCAGTGTGTCTGCAATGTTGGGAGATTAAACGATGTAGAAATTGAAGCGGGCCTGGTTTGGGTTTCGACCCCTGTTTGTGATCAGTTACGGTAATTACGCTCTGCCCTCGGTCACCCCATCATCTGTCGTTGCTCGTGCTTTTTTTTGGGGGGACCGTTTTATTTGTTCATTACTTCTTTGTTCTCTCTGTAGGGTACGCCGAGGCCCAGCTGAGGCAATACCAGAGGCTCACTAAACAGATAAAGCCTGATATGGAAAGCTACGATAGACAAAGAGAGGAGTGGTGAGCATTCACATACTCCAGTTACGCTTCCCTGTTGATGTCTGGTTCTTCCTGATAGTCTGCATTATTTAGCTCTTGTATTAGCTGTAGCCACTTGCTTTGATCTAAGGCTTCGTAACTTAGTTCTATTGGATGATAGAAAATGTTGTGCAGTGTTTTTGGATTCTCTGGGTCGAAAAGGTTCTGAACAGTTTATTTGGAATGATGTTTACTGATGATGACGATAAATCCTGAGCTCTTGCCCATGTTTCCTCTCAGTGGTGAAGACTTCCATCCGACCTCCAACAGTCTGATCCACGGAACGCACGTTCCCTCTAGAGACGCCATTGACCGCATGCAGGAGGACGTCGAGAAACAGTAGGAGTGACAGAGACTATGTTTATAGAATCGTGTGTGTATGTGTGTGTGACAGAGAGAGAGAGATGAGGTCTGTAGAGGCTTACATCTCTGTTTTTTGTTTTTATGAGAAATTCTACAGGGCTGTGGCGGCCAGACAGGATGACATAAATTGACAAAACATTTGTACATATCATTGAGCCTGAACACATGATTTTAAAACCTTTAAGACTTAGAGGTGCGCTCATTCTGTTTTCCTCCTAACAGAATCGAGAAGCGCTCCAAATTCAGCAGGCGCAGAGCCTACAACGATGACGCCGACATCGATTACATCAACGAGAGAAACGCCAAGTTCAACAAGAAAGCCGAGCGCTTCTACGGAAAATACACCGCCGAGATCAAACAGAACCTGGAGAGAGGAACCGCAGTGTAGCTGTCAGTGTTGTTATCAAGATGGCAAGCTTTCTTTAGACCATCTTTAATGCTTTTGTGTATTTTATATTTTTTTCTTGATTACTGCTCTTTTTAATACTCTGACGCATAGACACTGCTCTGATCAGCCTGAACAATCCCGTTAGTGTAAATGAATACCATTCACGTACCAGTCTGTTGTGTGAAAATGGAGTCTGTCATGTTGTGTATTTTTTGTCGTCTTGATTAAAAATCGTCAGTTTATGTTTTGCCTGTGTGTGTGTGTGTGTGTGTGTGTGTGTGTGTGTGTGTGTTAGCGGAAACAGCTGGGCATGATGTCTATCAGCCTCGAAGCACAGATACAAGAAGTGGTGCATCACCATTCCCACGCTGCCCTGAATTATATATTTTGCCCAGGTTTGATTTATATTTGGACTGGTGAGTGTGAGACTGGAGCGGATGATCCATCAATTCCCTCCCTCGAAAAAAAAGTTAGAAATTGATCACTGTTTTATGGACGTTCTACAACATTAAGTGTAACTATATACGGATAATACATACAAAACTTTTGTTCTATAGTATAGTTTTTTATATATATAGATATAGATAGATAGATAGTATCGTAATATACGTCATGATTTCCCATTAAAGGAAAATAATCCACTTTGGAGTTGTAACAACTTCGGAGTTGTAAAATATATGCTTTAAAAAAGTACATATTTTAAAATTTTCTGAGACACATGAATTTTACCTATTGTTTTTCATAATGCTATAGAAATACTGTGAAAGTAGACTCAGCTTTTCCTTCACTTACTTGCCAATCACATGGTCGTGTTGTTTAGAGAAGCTCTAGGGTTGGAGCATCAGATCACTGATTAGCCACTCAGCTGAAACGCAGAGCAGTTCCCACAATTTGTCAGTGAATTTTATTAGACAGTTTTATTGCTAAATAATTGTTGAATCAGGCGCCACAGAGAGTATTTTACACATGTGATTGGCTTTAATAGGTGCCTGGCAGCTGTGGCATTAAGGACAGCTAATTAGACGTCAGTTGCAGTTTGCCTCAAAGGCTTGTTGTATTTCAAGTGAAGTTCACAGACAATTTGTGCATCACTAACAACAGGTCCCTTTATGCACACTCACTGTCCTTGTTCTGTCTTTTCTCTTTGTGCAGCATGACATTATTTCTTATAACTTTCCATTAACAGTAACAGTTCCTAATTCTTAGGAAAAATTAACAGTAACAATTCTGTTCTTTAAAAAAAAAAAAAAGACTTGATGTTGTCCTACAGCAGTATTGCACAGAGTTTTCTCTCTCTCTAGTTTTTTGTAAATCTCGTACTTAAGAGAAGTGCCAGTGGATGAAAGGCCCGAGGTTGATTTCTGTGGTTCAGTGCCTAAATCCATACTGGTGAAGTATTCTTGCTACATAGATGTGTCCATTTTTATTAAAACCCCTAAAAGTAATGAATCTCTTAGCTAAGAATGCTGTACAAAACATCATCTATGTATACGGTATAGTGCAACTATTCACACTAGCCACTTAGTGCCCTGAAGTTCAGGCATGAGGTAGATCTTGTGATCAGGAAGAAATTGTTCTTGTTCCAACACCAGCACTACTGAGACCAAAAAACAGACCAGGAACTTGTACAAGAACTCATTCAGCCTCCTAATTACTTACCCCATCAAAGTCCAAAAAATGATTCCTCAGTTTGATGATGTGTCTTCCATAATCGCTTGTTTGTTCCACAAATAAGTAAGCTTGATTCCAGTATTGTATAATGGAGATTATCGCTTCGTGCATGTAAAGGCAAACTTCAGGAATCTGACACAACATAAAAGACGAATGTGCCAAAAAGAATTCAGCCTGTTGATATATTTATCATTGAAAGCGAGAACAAAGTTGGTTCAGCTGGGCGTCTGCCAAAACCACGTCTCTTTCTGACAGGTTGATTTGATGTACTAATAAATTGGCTTGACAGTGATCGTTAATTTATAAATGCCATGCCTCAGAAGGAACCTATTCCTCTACTGTCTGCTGTTCAATAACCGGAACAAGTGGTTAGCGTAACACTAATAGCATACTATTAAAAGCAAAGAGATATTTTAATTCATGTTTCATAATAGAAAATATACCACAGCGCTGCTGAATTCTTGGATCTGACTGAACAGAAGGTGTTCATTAATTTTCTGTAACAGCAGCTCTGATAGCAGTTCCGTCTACAAAGCACAGGTTTATATTAATGCGCTCTTTCTCATATGTTAGCGTCTTTTTGTCTCACTAACTTCAAGAGTGAGAGGAGAAAAAGTGAGGCTGGTGAGAGAACGACTGTTTATAGCTGCTATAGCGTAAGTGATGGAACATTATGTGTAACTGTAAATGGATAAAAGATATGATGTGTTGTTCTTTAATAAATATCATTAACGTTGGCAAATTACTACTTTAAGGTGACTTCGTTTTCCTGTAACAGAGCGCTCTGTCGTGTTTCATTCCTTACTTATCACGATGAGCCACAACAAAAAACGCTTGGATTAAATTCATAGTCGTTATCATTTGTTATGATTCAGATATACGTATGGGAATGCAGTTAACTGTCTGTGTCTTAAAGACAGCCTTGAAAATGAAATCAATCAATCTTGTTACATTTTAAGATGCTATTAGCAATCATGAGAAGATATGCTTGTACGTGGCCATGAGCGATACGCTTTATTAATCCCAAAAGTGAAGTTATAGATGCTAAACATGCTTCTAGACGAGAGCAGGTTGTACTGAATAATACATATCAGCAACAAGGAGATAAACAGAGAACTAAAGGGACTAAAAGCACGATGAATTACACCAGTGTACTTCGACTGTCTGCCAACACTGCATTAAAACAGATTAAAGGAAATTGGCTTTTTAGTTTGCTTTCTTGCTTTTACAGCTTAGTACTGAGCTGATAAGTTGAGTAAGATGTGATAGAGCTGGAAAACCAGTAACATGTGCAGCTTAGTGAGACTTAAGGGAGAAGGAGCAGGAAAACATTGCGCTGAACAACTTGTCAAACCAAAAGCCGCCATTTAACGGACCTCGTCGTGCTGAGCATGTGCAGAAGGCAGAACTTTTACGAGGCTGACCTTTCTGTAGCACTACCACCATCTAGCGGATGTTGTTCCACTTGGGTTCGGGGTTATTTTCACCATCGACTCAAAGTGTCACGATTTGGGTGATTCGACTGATATTACATTTATAAATATGTATATAAAGGGAAAATAAATGAAGTTTTAAACGCAGGTAAAGTGTCCTTCACAACAACCTATGTGCATGTTTCAGATAAATACTGTAATTTAAAACATTAATCAAACCCTACCAAATCCACAGCACATAGAATTTTGTATTAATATGTGAATCCATTTAACATCTCACGCTTGAAACATCCTTTTCCACAAGTCATCCATTACAGGTTCTGAAAAATGTACATTTCACAGGAAGTTGCATCATCCAAATTTCCTGATGATCATGGGAAGAAGAAAATTAGGTTCTTTCATTCTTTTTTCTTTATTTTCAGTTACATTAAGTACAGACTGTTTCAAAAATTATAGCCTAGAAATAATAAACAAATGTAAGTAAATCATTAGAAATTCCTTAATGTACTCGTGCCAGTGGCACGGGTACTCGTTATATATTTTGTCAATTTTGTGTATTTGCTAATTCTAAGCTAAGAAACCACTCAACCCTGTTACTCACTTAAAAGTAAACTGCAGCAAAGAAATACAATCAAAATACAAACCATCTCACATAGTTATTTACACCGAGTTTCCAGTGAATCCCGTCCACCCGCCATTTTATCAGATACACCCGAGGGTTAGATCTTAGATTTAGGAGGTGATTCAGAAAAGTGAGGTAGTTCTGCCTGCTTCATTGGGTAACAACAATGTGGGAACAACAATTTAGCTGTTAATATATGAACATCAATAATGATATGGAAATGTGACAGAAATATATCTGTTTCTGTCATAGATGGCTAAACTTGTTTTAGATGACGGGCCACAAAATAAAATCAGTTTAGTAGAACTACAACGAATCTCCTCTAAACTCCTCTAAAATGTGTTCATTTATCAGCATTTGTTTGAAAGGTACATTCTGAATGCACAAATGGATTGAACATCTATCACACACAAAACAGAAAACTTATTTTCCAAATTATGGTTTAACAATACAGTGCCTTACATAACTATTCACCCCCTATGAACTTTACAACCTGGTACTGAAATGCACCTGACTGGGATTATATGCCAAATTTTCAGCTTGCTAATAAAGGATTACACATTAATCATTAGCACATTTGTCAGTAGCTGAGCTTATGGTCCTGTGTTTATTGCTCTATTTTGCCACCTAGTGGAATAAAAGCCCTTATTTCCAAATCTTTTCATTCAGTTACAGTCTACAATCAAGAGAATTGCATGATTCATTTGTCGATTTTGTTCATATGCCATTTTTAATGGGGGAAGACTTTTTTTTTTTTTAGCTTGTTTTTAGCATATTTTCAGTGATAACTCATTCCAGCATATTCAGATTTTAAAATTCATTGATTCTGGCAGGTCTGGAAATCCCAATTATTGAAGGAATTATGTATCCAAAATGTTTCCCATTACCACACTATTTAAGTGTTTGTAAATGGCAAAATCTTTTTTTTTGCAGCTATCAGGTCATGTTAAACAGTTTGCATGCACTCAGTTTTGTCTTTTGTCAGCTTGTTAATAAAGTAAACCATGCCCTTATTTTAAGGTGCTCTCCGTGCACATGACTTAAGTCTGACCTCAATTCATCTTCAATAAACACTTCATCCTGGTTTGGTGTAGTTTCAAATTTTTCTGGTGGTGTTTGTTAACTCCACAGCACCTATTCCTTAAATGAGACATCACATCACACCACAGAGGTGAGGAGGTTACAGTCAAGCCAGCAACAGGCTTACAGTTATCTATATCTCTGTATCTATTTCTACAGACAGAACACGGCAGACACGAGTGAAGGTTAGGTGTCACTAAAAGAGAGCTGCTCAGTGTGCAGGTAACTGTGTGTTTTGCTCTGATAAACCTGGTTCAAGGCTGGGTTTGGGTTTTTCCTTTATAAACACTCAGCTTTGTGTATGTAAGTAATGCAAAGTAAAAGATGAACCCTCTAAAGAAAGATGCAATCTCTTAAGGCCTGTGTGGCTCAGGGGGGAGGTAAGTAGGTTGTGCATGCTAACAACTATGGTTCAAAGCTCAGGCTTTTCTTTATGAACACAAATCTGTGCATGTAGGTAATGTAAAGTAAAAGATAAAAGTCTAAAAAAAAAAGACTGCATTGTCTGAAGGCACCAGTAGCTCATTGGTCTGAGGGTGAGGTCTGACCTGTTAGTGTGAGACACACAGGATTGAGACCAGCTGAAGGTGCTGGAACCAGGTGGGGCACTAAATCCAGCAGAGAAAGAGAAAGAAAGAGAAGAGCTGGTCTGTCCCACCTGGGGCTCCTGGAGAGGTGAAAGGAGGGGTTATGCTGCCCTGGACCATGTCCCATTAATAATTTAGTTACGCTACACTACATTTCATATTCCATTATTCTATACTACATAACTCCCCCCGCCATTCTTCTTTTTAAAAGAACAGCAAAAGATTTTTCACACAGGCCCGAGCCCTTGCTTGGAGGAACTGAACCATGAGCCTCAGACACACACACACAACCCCTTACAATAACCAACAGAGCCACACATGCTGACAGGAAAGTTTTTGGTTCAGTGTATTTATCATTCAAAGGCCTAAAAAAACAAATATACAAAAACAAAAACCAAGGTGAGACTAGAACCACTAACCTGAGGGACAGGAGGCCAGCACTTTCCCACAGAGGTACAAAGTCTTACATAGGTAGCCCTCTTCTTAAAAAGATTATCTTGAATATTAACAGACTGATGCCATACAACATGAAGTAATTTAAGGGTTGTTAAAGATGAGACCTGCGGTATGACTCGTAGCACGTGTACTGGTGGCTGAGGGGGCAGGTAAGGGTAGGTTTTGGTAGGAACATGGTTAAAGTGATGCCTTAACAACTGCTGAAATTAAACCATTTCTCTAACATTTTATTTATTTTATTAACATAAATGCTAAGATGGAAAAACAGTATTTAATGTGTCAAAAACAGTTAATGTGTACTGTGTTGAAAATATACACTACCAGTACCCCCCCAACCCACACACACACACACACACACACACACACACTTACTTATTCATGGAACAAACAAGCGATTGTGGAAGACACATCGTCAAACTGAGGAATAATTTTTTGGACTTTGATGGGGTAAGTAATTGGGAGGCTGAATGAGTTCTTGGACAAGTTCCTGGTCTGTTTTTTTGGTCTCAATAGTGCTGGTGTTGGAACAAGAACAATTTCACACACACAATCATGTTGTGATAACCACACAAAGTTACACACTGACTCACGAAATTCTTTTACTAGTTTAATGTCTTGTTTGCACAATTTTCTTACATCACTTCACTTCAAATCTATTATTAGAAACTATTTACAGCACAAAAAACACAAGTTACATACAAAACCTCCCACCTGTTTGATATCCACTTGTCTTCTTCCAACTTAAATCACTTTACATCTGAAAGAAAACATGCCTGATGAATCCACTATTTCACATTTCCTTCCTGTATGTACAGACTATTTACAATATATACAGCACTAATAAACTCCAACACTAGAGGATCAGCGCTTTTTACTGGAAACCGTCTTGACAGGGATCCACTGTCCATATGGCATCCTGTTCCCCACACTGTCTGCTCTGGACGTTACCTTACTCTCTGTAACGTGAACCGTTGGGCTGCTTGATGGCTTGGCAACAGCGTTCTGAGGACAGAGGAAACTTAAATTAGAAAATCAGCAAACTAAATTTATTGTCCAATGGCATTTTCAGCTCCCCGTTTATTAAAGCCCCTGACAAGTTCATATTATTTATTTAGCTTTTTTAAATCTTTGTGACACTAAAGATCAGTCATTAAATAAGCATTCACACACTGGTCTTTCGATGGTTGATTCTCCACAGATGCTATAGCTGACAGTAACAATCAACTTGAAAAATAAATTGACAGGGGCTTTAAGAGTTGAATTTTTTTTTTACTGGATTTTTACTCTTTGACCAATCTGTGAACTCTAATTCCATAGAGAGTACTTGAAGAAAAAATAAAATAATAATAATTAGAATTATATTATAAAAAAAAAATTCTATGGCGGCACCAAGTTGCTCTCTACTTACACTGATACTGAAGATAATTGGTTTTCTTCCTGGAGATGTTCTAGAAATCACAACATCTTCATCTGCCTTGCCTTCGTCCTAAAGAAATGAAAAGAAGAGACAATTATATTAACACTAAAATAGTTAATCATTCTTTTTTTTTTTTTTAAACTAAACTTTTTAAATGCATGAATTAACAAGGAAACCAAGTCTACTTATAGTGACTTTGGCATTGTGGTGCCTATGTTTCTACGCATCTCTGCCAACTGCTTGTGCTGCAGTCAGAGAACAAAGTAAACAAAATGTATAAAAGCAGAGTTCATAAAATAATAAGACACAGAATCCTAAATAAAGATGCAGTAAGTGTAATTTTTTTTCCAAACCCCCATCCAGCGCTCTGTGCGCAGACTTGTCTTTGGTATACGAGGGTTCTTCTGATTTAAGCCCCTCTAATAGCCAGTCCGTACGCCTGAGGTTCTTCACACAAAACTGAGGAAGACTCTGGTGAACAACAACGTACCCAGTTCAACCATCAGCAAGTTTACATGCAAGTCCTATTGATAGAGGCATGTGCTCTGAGGCAGGATTACCCGCCTCCTAAAATATGAATATGAATATGATGAAGTGCTGCATCACTCAATGTAGTACATGAGGAAAGTCTAGGACTAACTATATTTGCACTGACGTTACTTGACCTTTGCACATTACAAGATTTTAAACCGTCTTGAAAAATGGCGTCTCTCAAGTGAAATGATTTCCCCCTCTTTCTCCTACTCCAAAGGGTGGAGGAGTGCAGACCACTGTCATGTGATCTACAGGAACAGAAATGATACAAACACAATGCAATTGAAGCGCTCCGGCAGACATTGTCCAAGATATTTATATTTATATAAATAAATAAATTATTCATGTGTTTCATGTCACTTGCTCTTTTTTTTTTGCACACGCGCACACACACACACACGCTTGTACTGTATTTTTACCTAATCCGGACAAGACAGTATGTAGGGGCTGGTGGTCTATATTTTTTGTCTTCATCACGATTCCATTACATCCATCGGCCAAAAACAATCATGTCTGAGGAGATAATTTACACGATGACCCAGACTGCTTTACGACAGAAGTATATGACACTAAGATAAAATCTAAGCCAATGATTAAACAGCCCCTTTCAAGTGCATGCGAAGTAGAGGCCAGTACAGTTTTAACAGCTTTTAACCAGATCTGTTCATCTCTAAGAGCAAAAACTCTTTTCCCGTTTTACATGGAAGAGGCAAACATAGCAGTGCGTCACCGATTCCGGTCAATAAGGAGGAGTACGTTTGCGTGTATAACACTCACCTGTGGTGGTTTCTTCAGTGGCACTGGGTCTGCTCTCACCCTTTTCTCAGCGTCGGACCCTAACGTCTGTTTCACTTGTTCCTCGGTACGCTTCACACTTGCAGGCAGCTTCACCACCTCTACTCCCAGAATCTTCACCGCATTCTCTCTGGCAATATTCAGAAGATCCATTTTGTCTGGGGAGAGACGGTATCAAAATAATCTGTAACGTCTACATGCTTTTCAAACACTTTGGCGTCATTCGAATTGGCATTAAGAGCATATTAATCTAGTCAAGCAAGTTGAATCTAATCTAGTATTAGGTTTACCTTTCTGACTCAGCCACACAGAGCGTTCCGGAGATTTCGATTTGCGCCTGTAGTACCTCCTCGTGGGTGAGGGGGAGAATTGGCACCTTCCAGCGTAAGCGCCTCTTGCTCTCCTGTAGCTTGAGGATCGAGAGCGCGACTTCTGTGACCTCCTGTGATAACGTTCCCGGGAAGAAGAGCGGCTGATAGAGCGCGAGTGTCTTCGTCGCCCATAATGTGATGAGCACCTGGGATAGGGGCTGTAAGAGCGAGATCGACGGCGATGGCAGCAACGGGAACGTTCTGAAGCTCGGCAGCAGCGAGGGTGAGAACGAGAACGAGAGCTGGAGCTCCTGCTTGAAGATGAAGAGTAGCGTGATCCGTGGCGGTGTCGTCTCCGTGACCTGTGCGACACAGAGGGAGATCTGCTTCTATCACTGCTGGAGTAAGAACTGTCACTACTGCTGCTGCTGCGACTGCTGGACCGTGAAGATCTGGGCGTCAGTGAGGATTCCTGGTTGAAAGTGAGCCGCATTTCCTCGCCAAGAACATTCTGCTGGACTTGAACCTTATCTTCAGTCCTCATTGTCGAACCTGCAAAATGAACATACTTTTTTTTAAAAATCAATGTAACTGCCAAGAGTGTTGAAAAAGGAGCAAGAATAAAGAAAGATACTGTACAGATACTCAGAAAGCAAGACATCACATGAAATGTACTGAGAAATGAAAGCAGTTGCTGACTGAAGAATGTACTAGAAAAAAATGAAAACCAAAATAGGTCACCTTGTGTAACCCAAACTCCTCCCACAGCCCTTACACAACAGCCAGTGATTAAATAAAACCTCCCTTATCTCTTTAACAAAACAAAGGCCAACTGTTCACTCATACAGCTGATGACATTTAAATTCCACGCTAGATATCTGAAAACCAAAACAAAGGGTTTTCCCCCTTTAAGAGTAGTGTTTATCCATTAACCCATTAACACATGGACACAAAATAAACCCTCACAAAGCAAATCTATCGGAGGATTTGGGGGTATTCTTACACTAGCTGTCCAAACTACTAGTATTAACTTATATATTTTACCTATTTACTTTTTTTTTAAAAAAAAAAAAAAAAAAAAAAGCAAGTCTTTTCATCACCAGTTTCTAACAGAGATATAACTAATGTGAGCTTTCTAGCTAGAGAGAAGGCACACAAACAGACCTTTCTGTTGCCAACCTTAGATAAATGTAATTAATCTACTATATATACACAGGTTTATCGTATCGTTTTAAAACAGCACCAACAATACATTTTAATTTTAAAATTACAAGGTGTAAAAAGGTGTTAGTGAGCAACAGCTAAGGCTAGCACGACGGAAAGCACACAGAAAGACAAATAAAAAGGACGTTAAAACAACACATAATAATAATAATAATAATAATATTAATAGCACATTTTTACCTTAAGAAACAATGTATATCCTCAGGGGGTTAAAAAAAATAAAAATAAAGATTTTCGGCGACAAAAATCTTCAACCGGAGCTGGGACTTACACCGTCGCTGACTGGCTGTTAACCGGAATAGGTCGGTTGTTTGTCCTCAGAGAAACACGCTGACGTCACCGTCATCAAATGGACTGGAAGTTTCCAGAAAGCTCCAGAAGCCCCGCCCCTCAGCCAACCGTCACCGAGATTCAAATTTCATCAAAATCTTTTGTTCGGTTGTTTGTTTTTAATGTATTTGTTTATTTTTTCACTGATATTAATGATTTATAATAAGTATTTCTATGCAAGTAGACTATAAAGACAAGTTCTGATAAATAAAAAAAACGGCTCCTCCTTTACTGTTGGAGTAAAAATGAACAATAATCCAATATTGTCATTGTTTTTAGTTATAATAATTACCATGTTCTGGAGAAATAAACACTAAATATGGCGATGATGTGTAAAATAATTACGTACATGTAAATGTTTACATCACTTAACAGACTTTGAAAGCTTTCTGTAAACAGATGCAACCCCACAAAAAATATACACCTTTAAAAAATTAGATATAGTTTACACAATGCATAATATACAGTTATTTTTAGGGATTTCAAAAATATTTAAAATGACAAATGAGATAAAGAATAAATTAAGAAAAGAACACAAAACACTAGGCCAAGTTGTCCTTGTCAGATGTATTCTTTAATGAACACATTTTTTTGACACACAAAAACAGATTCCATCCATCCATCCGTACTGTTTATCCTACATAGGGTCACGGGGAGCCTGGAGCCTATCCCAGGGAACCCGGGGCACAGGGTAGGGGACACCCTGGACAGGGTGCCAACCTATCACAGGGTATAATTGTGCACACACACACACACACACACACACACACACACACACACACACACATTATGGACAATTTGGGAATGCCAATCAGCCTACAACGCATGTCTCTGGACTGGGGGAGGAGAAGGGAGTACGCAAAGGAAACCCCTGAAACACGGGGAGAACATGCAAACTCCACGCACACAGGTAGGGGGAATTCGAACCCCCAACCCCAGAGATGCAAAGCAACAGTGTTGTCCATTAAGCCACCATGCCCCCCGAAAATAGATTCCACTGATGGGGAAAAAAAATGAAAATGGAAATGCAACACAACAAAATAAAACACAACAACTGCTTCATGTTTTCAGTTTGTAGAGATTTCTGAGACTATTTCTGTCCCTGGTCTCACCGCATCTTCTCCTCCGATGCACAAACTTGTTCTCCCTTCTCTCTTGATCACAGAAAGTGACCATCTTTTATACACTACATAATTTACCACTATGGAGAATTCACATATTAGCCCTAACTGTCAAACCATACTGTAATCTATGTGCTGACATTCATGATGTCTCAAGATGTCAAGATGACATCTCAAGCTCAGGATGGCTGTTGGGCTTGGTCACCACTGACCCTACACATCTTGTTAGACCAACAAGTATAAATACAGATTCTTCTTGATGCTTAATAAGAGCCACGCATAATCATATCTTCATATGAATCACACTTGATCAGAACAATAAACATTTGTCAAAAAGCCAGTGTAAATCAAATACTAATATGTGTACTCCTGAACGTGTTATTTTAATCCATTAATAATAATCCATATTGAATAATAAATTGTTTGACATTATTTTAGAATACCTACGAATTTACAAAACAAGGACCAAGAAACATCTTTACAGCTTCACTCTCATAATGAATGCGAAAACATATTAATATTCATGATATGCTAATTGCTCATCACAAATCTACCTTTCCTACTGCCATGATGTCCAAAAACAAAATATAACATAATAAATATTAAGTAACATACTTTTATGTAAAATAAAAGTCAACTTGGCTCAGAAATGTGAACTACAGAAGAACTGTTAGTTCAGGTCAGGGAGGATGATCAAAAAGCGAAAGGGATTTGAAAATTTGATTTGAGAATATGTTTTTTTAAATTGTATTATTATATAAACTCTGCCAAAATTTGTCACCCATGTCACTCCAACACCCTCAGAAAGATATTTTGAGGCAATAAAGAAAACTAGATTCCTGTTATATTTACATCAAGTAATGATTTAAACACAAAACAGAAATATTAAATAATAATAATACATTGGTGTATTTTGATACTTGAGTCTGATGTGACTCAGACTGAGACCCAAACCTATTTCACTAAATTGTAGACAAGGTCACACCTATAATCATGCCAACAATTTAGCTGTAATTTAATACAATTTGAATAAATATTTTTGCTTATTCTCCAACGAAACATTAATAACCTACTCCATAAACGGCTATTAAGATGGAATTCATGATTTCTAGCCTTGCTAAAACATTCATTAAAAGACTGTATAAAACATTATGTGCGTCTGTGGCATGACTGAAAAGATCTTGCGTAAAACAAATAAAGTGCCCCAAAAATAACACAGGATGCCGTTATTCAATATCATTAAAGTGCCACGTGGAAGCTATCTACATTATAATATGGTATGGGACGTTCACTTCCACACTGATATGTTCCTGCATATTATCTTGAAGTGTGAGAGTGAAGTTCATCCATCAGTATGTTCTGTTTGCTTTCTGTACGTTGTGCTCTGGAGAGGCTGTGGTGGCTGAGTGCTTCTCCAGCTCTGTGAGCAGTTCCCTGGCTTCTGGTCGTTCCGCAGGATTTTCACGCAGCATTCGTTCAATTAGCGTGTGCTATTATAAAAATATGTGGGTAACAAAGTATTAGAGTTATATGGACAATTCTTAAGCATACACAGATTTACTGCTTAAAAGCAATAGGACAGAACAAAACAGTTTGGAGACACATGGTTGTATTTGGTGCCTTACATGACTACATCTTAACGTGTCATTACCGTGAACATGGGACCGCAACTTAAGTCCAAATGTATGCCCTATGTTTATAAAGTTCCTTGCTTTCAGAGTCGGGTCCTATTCAGGGTTATTAAAATCACTTGCATGTAGTTCACTCCTCTTTAGTTGCCAGATTTTTCTTGAGTACAAACATTCAAGACAGGGTTTATCAGTTATGTCTAGACCATCGCCTTTAAACACAAGCACTTATCTTTAAGTACAGACTGACGAAGAGAACAGCCTTTTTCAGAAATTTCTGTCAAATGAAATATGATGCTACATTAAAGCAAGAGACAATTAGAAATTAATAAGAAAACAAGACTAATATGATGACATATGAATGAGAAGATGGCAAGCTTTGGCAAGATGGCAAGAGTAATCTAGTATATTGCCAATATAATGCTGGATGAACAGTCCTAGTTGTAATTATTATATTAATCACAGAAAATTTATTTTAATTTAATTTGGCTTTGATCCTCATTATTCAGCAGCTTACAAAACAGCACTTAATCCAGCACAGCCTATTACTTTGTGTTTTAGTTGTTTATATTGCACACCAACAGTTACTCCTGCACACAACTCAGTGAACCCACATGATAAAAAAAATAATGAGATAATGCCAATATTTTTATTAAAGGTTTAAGGAAAAGCTCACAAAGCACTCATGCTACACTTACAGCTCACTTCAAGTAAATGTTTTTCCTGATTTTGTGTATAAATCTTTGGTCCTCCACATAATATTAACATCACGATTAATATGCTGACTCCACCTCCTTGTGAAAAAAAAGAAACTCTGCTCGGACTTTTAAGGGGTGACACTATTAATTGATTAATAGTGGCATAATTATATACTTAACACTCTATAGTTTTTATAGTGTATTTACAGCCCAAAACATAAATTTCAGCATGACATATTGTAATTACATCACACTGTCAGCCAGTGGCACTGGACTTACTGCTGATATTCCTCCTCCCTCAAGCCGGTATTGCACAAAAGAACTGGACGTAATCCAAGGTCCGAATCATATGTAACTGAGACACGCCTCGATTTTACAAAAACCCCATCCCCAACACACTACTGTCCGAACAGTGCTTAAGTCTGTAGCTACAGCTGAGGTCTGAATACCAGTGTGCACAATTCAGTATTAAGTATTTGTGTACGTGACTCTGAATATGGCCCGCAGTGCACTACACAGAATAACAACAAATTTCTAACAATGCTTCAAAAGATTATCAAATGGTACAATGTATATGACATACCTTCGTAAAACAGACGAACTTACAACTGTTCATAACAAGTAGGCACGATTTATTCACTAAGCAAAATATGATCAATATAACAAACATACAATCAAATAATACATAAAACAAATGCTTCCTGAAAAGACAAGAACTCACTTACTTCAAAATCAAACATTTTGGAGAATTCTTCTGGAAACGTCTTATTTCGTATATTGACCCATAGCTAAAAACGATAGCGTGGAAAATGTTTTAGCTTTACTTTGTGATGACGTAAGACATCTTAAATGATTTTTAGTAATTAGCAAGAGAACATTTGTATATCAAATGTATAATTTCACCAACCTTTTGTTTTTCATTCAGTGTTCCAAAACACCAAAGCAACTCGAAGTAAATAAGGCCCACAGCATAAATATCCACCTTTCTGTCATAGGGCTTCTGCAGTCTCTGAGACACATGAAATAACACACACACACACACACACTGTACAGTACAGTTACCAATTTTATTATGTGAATTTTGAGAGTAAGTGACTAACCTGTTCTGGGCTCATATAAGAACGAGTTCCGACTCTATTAGTGCGTTCCAGTAGACTTCCATCATCATCTTCTTCTTTGGTAACAAGTCCAAAATCTCCCACCTTCACGCCTCCGTCATGCCCAAACATTATGTTCGCTGGCTGATACAAATTACGGAATAACTTGTCAATCACTTGTAAATTAGAATGAGAAGCAGTATTATGAATTACAATACTGCAATATTTCAGTTTTGAGATTTTTTTTTTAATGGAATGAAAAATAGCAGATGAAACTTAGCATTATACACTGGCTTTCTTTCATTGTTAGCTTTGCTAGTGTTTATTAAGGTGCAGGACTTTAGTTAGTGGCCTACCTTCAGGTCCCTGTGGAAGAGCTTCGTTACATGGACGTATTTCACTGCCTCCAAGACCTGCTTTATTATCACTGCTGCTTCCTGCCTCCGTTCTGGGTATTTTTTATGGTGACTGTTCCTTTCCTCAATCCACTCACGCAGAGTTTCTCCCTCACAGTATTCCATCTGAATATAGAGGAATTCTGATCCACCGCCAGAGCTATAAAAAAAACATTCAGATAAATGACCGCAACAAAATTATGTGGAATATAAAACTGACCTTATAATTTTCATCAGTTAAAACCAATGGATATACTATTAATGTAATCCTAACTAATGGTTTATTTTTTTCCTCTTTTTAACGCCTCCAATGTCTAAAAAGTAACGATGAAGTAATGAAGATGAATTACGATGAAGTGCTGTAAGTTTCTGATGCTTCATCTCTGTACGCAGTCTCTTCAGTCCATGAGGTGTGGTAACGCACTATGTTAGCATGGACAAGACGGGACAAAGCGCTGACCTCTCTGCGAGCTTTCCTAAAGCACATACAAAATTTTTTTGGTGAAAGACAGCAAATAAGGGGTATACAGTGCATGTTAAGGCACGTCAAAGAGTAACATATTAAAAGCAGAGATAGAATGATTAGGTCTTATGTACTCACTCATTAAACTTTACTATCTTGACAGCATAATTTGTATCTTCAAGCTTTCGTCTGGCCTTGAAAACACGACCGAAACCTCCTTTGCCAATTCTAGTTATTGAATCAAACTCCTCTAAAAACCTACAGGAAGTAACAGAAATAACCTCTGATTTAGTGTTTGAGTCTCATCAGAGCATTTTCAGAGAAATTAAACTACTGGTTTTATTTATTTTATCAATGAGAGTAAAAAAAATAAAAAATCTTTCTGCTGAAAAAAATATCTTGACTGAATATGAGTAATACGGCTTGCCAACGAACATTCTTAGTCAAACACACCAAACAAACTAATCATTAAAATATTCAAGCAGCTATAAAGTCTAACCCTTTCATATTTACTTTGATTTTAATTTTCTACGAATGTCCTTATAATATCTAGAAAAAATTATTCTCATGCAGGATGGAACAGTCAGATATGAAGCTTCTGTTCATTATTACTGTATATTACAAACACATGTGCTGACACAGACAGGAGAAAAGCTTTTCTTTAAAAACATATACACACAGACACAAAACTACACATAATTTAGGAATAATTTACCTTGATTTTGTTTGGTTGGAGACTGTGGTACTCTTTGTTGAGGGCTTTGCCATTTTGGGCGCATTAATATTGGATTGCTCCTTGGAGGATTATGGGAAAAAAACACACAGAAACATGTGCATTTTAGAAAAACGGCCTAGTAAAACTGCCTGGGCAGGAGTTTCTGTTTAACTTACTAAAGATGGTGACGTGCACTGTGCTGAGTAGAATTTTAACATAATACCTTTTTGTTGCTTACTGGTGAATTCTGAAATTTTGCAGCTAGTCTAAAAGAGAAGACAAAACTTGTTTAATCGTACCTTGTATAAAATAAATATATATATATTTTTTAAATGAACGTGTCACTTACTGTCGTTTTGGTTTAACATCTAAAGGTTGTGGGTCTGGTGTCTAAAATCACATTAACATATTAAAATATGATTTAAATACAAATTAACATAGAATCACATTATTTTAGAATTTAAATAAACCAAGCCTGCCCAAGGTTTTTTTTTTTGTATCTTCACATCACACATAGGCAATTTTTAATTAATCTGTGAATTAATTTCATCCTAATTTGCCTTAAACTATACATAGCAGAGTAGGCATTTGATGAAATCTAACACACAAAATAGCGGTACATTATGCTTAACAAGTGGCAACAGTCACTGAAGGCTTTTCTTAAAATGGGGTACAAAATGACTCATTACGACAGAAAATATATTTTGTCTGCTCAGTGTTCTAGGCATGGTGCTCCTTACACCAGGTCATTGCTTTTGTGTGTTGACCTTTGTGCTTTTAACTCTAGCGTATGCATATATCCACACATGATGTACTCACAGAACACGAGTTTGCGAAGACGATAGACTCAGATCGACTATGATTTTTAGAAGTCGTCTGTGACAAGCTGACATTGACATCATCTGTTGACAAACTAGATACAGAAAAACCCCCACGAAACACTGTTAGTATTAACATTTCTAACGTTTCTTCAAGAATGTTTTGTCTTTAATAGGTACCAAGGTACCATATCACCAAGTAACAGTTTTGTTTCTATCTTACCTCATTGAGGATGGCGATGAAATCTGAAAAAAAAAAAAAAAAGAAAAGAAAAGAAATTAAATTAAATATTACTCTGGCAAAGGATCCCTATTCCAAAATGAAAAATGAAATTAACATATCAGCTTTACCTGACTGCTTAAATCAGAGTCACAAAGTTCAAACCAGGCTAGCTGAGCTGCTTTTTGTTTAGCCTCTTTCGCAGTCCTTCCTCGTCCTTCGGGATATTCTCTTTTATTTATAACAACCTTGTATACAAATCTAGCAGATAAAAAGATTGTCAGTCATACTGGATATATTCAAGCACAAAAAAAAAAAATGCATTCAATAGTCAGGATTACTAAATACTCACTCAGGACCATGCGCAGGCCCTCTTCGCTCCACGGCTTTGAAATCGGGTACTTGTTTAGATTTTTGGCAGTATTCATTAAGGAGCCCTATGAAGTTCTTTTCTGCTGTTGTGCTCTCAGTATCTGCAGGTGTGCTCAGCTTTAGATGGTGTAGACTGGTGCTGAGGCAAGACAACGACAGAAAGACAATAAGAGATCTGTTCTAACATTAATTAGTAGGATTTTGTTCTTCTTCTCACTGGTGTAATGCGACGTAAAATGTTTAGACAAACTGATGGCTCATTTGTAAATGACTTCCGTGAAGAGAACATGTAGTGAAATTAACTTTTCTTTAGTCCTTTCAACCAAAATAATCACCTACTTGAGATCAGTTAACATATTACACTTTAACAGTGGCTTACCTGAGGTTTTGGATATTAAGATTTTCTTCCTTTCTGTTTTCATCAAGGACCTTTAATATGAAATTAATTTGATTTGTCAAAACAGCCCAAAACTTTTCAATGGTTTTAAATATTAGCTAAAACATTTCATTTCTTACTTGCTCTTTTTCCTGTTCTGTAAGAATCTCATAAACAAGTTTTGCTGCTGCCTCCTTGGCCTCTTTCTTGCTGCTGCCGGTAGCTTCAGGGAAGTCTTTATCACCACAGACATACTTACAAGCATACGAGCACATTCTATACAGAAAAAAAATCTCACAGTTAAAAATCTCCTGGTGTTCATTAATTAAACAATGAATGTCTCTAGCATTTGATACTTGCTGGATGTTAGAGCCTGAACTCATCTTGGTGGTTTCCATAGGTTTGAAAGCTAATCTTTTCTTATGAGAGTATTCATTCAGCCAGCAGATGTAGTTGGCTTGAGTTACAGGCGAGGCTCTGGCAGAAGAGGACAAATGTGTTTCCTGCAGAAAAGCATTACAACATTTCCAGTTCAATCACATTCCACTATCATTAATTCCCTACACACAAAGTATTTCAGACAGGATGTACTGCGGGGACTTAATAACAGAATTAACTAGAATAGTCGACTATGGATAAATTCATGCAAGTAAACCAGCTGAAGTCGAAAGCAGAGACCATTTTAGAAAAGTGGACAAAAAAATAGACACTAAGTTCTCCCATCAACGAAGTCTGCAATATTTCTGATGTTCATTCATTTTCAGTAAGCGCTTTTTCCTTGTCAGGATCAAGGTGGATCCAGAGCAACACAAGAACATGGAGGAAACCTCACATGGGCAGAGTGTAAACCAAACTCTGGAGATGTGAGGCAGCAACACTACTTGTTGCATCACTGTGCCAAACAATTCTGATGTGTAGTTCAACATGTGCAGAATTTCCGGCTGTGAAAACAAACTGTAACTGTCTATTAATTTTAGTGGAGCTGGTGCGAATTAGAGAGCAGTACGGTGGTGCAGTAGGATAGTGTTTCGAGTGTTTAATAGACCTCTATGCTTTCAGTAGTCTGGTATGACAATCTTTGCTATGACGTCTAAAGTCTTAGATGTCTTTTAATAAACACAGATTTGTTCTCAGACTATGACAGGATTTTTCTTCAAAGCTGTTGACATGTATGATTGTAAATTAATGAGCAGAAATACTATTAAAATTCTGTAAGTGCACTGGGAAAAGAAGAACATAATAAACAAAACATCTTCGTACTGTATTAACCGATTCATCATTTTCCAAAAGGTTGAGGGCATTCTTTGCAGCATTTTGTTTGGCTTCTTTCTTGTTTTGTCCAACTCCCTCAGGATATTTTATATTATTCAACACCACCCTCATAGTGAACCTAGGAGACAATCAAACAACTTAAAGTCAGAAAAGCTGGACATTTAATGCTGGTACGAGTAACATGAAGTATAAATTTGTATTCGGATGTTTTTTTTCCCACACATTCAGTTTTACTTTCCTGATTAAAAGAAAAGGTTGCACCATCTACTGCTGTTGTGACATGAATTATGCTTTGTTTACATTGCATGCACATGCAGAATATGGTTCAGAAGTCTACTTACGTTTTAATGTGCTCTAGTCCAGCAATCTGCACTAGCTCAAAATGCACAGGCCAGCCTCTTTTCTGTGCGTATTCATTAAGAAATCCGACGTAATTCTTTTGCCCGGGGTCCATTTAGAAGATTTGAAATAACCCAGACTCCTGAAACAAAAACATACATACGGTCAGGTTGTTTTTACACTATTTATAAAGATATCTGACACTCAGTAAGGAATAAAAACTTACTTCCCGTCCAGTCGGTTAGATGTAAACACAACCAGCTGTGCTTTAACACTTAACTCGTGTGGCTGACTTTCGTTTTGGGTGGAAGAAACGAGTTTAAGTTTCGATTACCAGATCATGCGTTGGAACGGTCCTGTCCCCGAGTGACCAATCAGATTTTACGCAGGAGCTGGCTCGGAGATGACGCAAGCGCGTAGAAACAGGAAATAGTGATTTCTTCTTTTCTTTTCTTTTTTTTTTTTAAACTGAAACAACATAACATATTTCCTTTAGTTGAATTCGTTCTCATACTTCCAGGAATGATTTTTCAAACATATTTACTTAATTTAAATTTTTACTTAATAAATATTTTAAATTTAATTTAGATTCTTTTCATGATAAAAAATTTAGTAATTAGTGAAGAGGAATGTAGGGGTTTTATTTTTGTTAAATATGGTATGATAACATGACATTAAAAACCCCTCCAGTGTTTTTGGTTTCTTAAAACTCAGGCTTTTTGTATCTTTATTGTTAATGAAAGGTAAATTTTTTTTTTTTTTTTTTAAATCTGCACGCCTCTCTCAACAGTTATAATGCCTTATAACTGATAAATATGACCAACGTTCCTTTACTGTTATTTATGTCTAAACCACAGTTTGTATATTTCTTAATTGTATAACTTTTTCCTATTCTTTTTTCCCCCATTTTGTTATGTTGTGTTACAATATTGCACAAATCCATCACACAAGTCTATGCAGTGTCTGTGTAAGGTTATGTTAAATATGACCACAACATGTTTTTTTAACATTGATTTTTATTTATTTTTACTTCCGCATCCATGAGAACGTACAGACTACAGTTTCACAGTACAAAGTAGCTCGAGCATATGACAATACATTTCTTGAATCTTAAATGTATTTAATTTTATTTCATCTGTGAACCTGTCTTGTATTGTGGAATTAGTGTGGTTTCTACCTGTGATATTACTGTCACTCTTGAGAGCATATTTCTTTATTTGTTACTTCTTTAACTACATTTTCAGTCCAAAATACTCCAAATTGTTATACTGTATATGCTTATATCACTGAGGTGTTTAAAACATCCAGGTGATACACTCGCACCAGCACTAAACACACTATGCTGCCACTGCAATGTTAATGTCACTGCTGTACTTACCAACTAATATTTGGTAAGTGGTGGTCCTTTTCATAAATGGTTGGATTGAGAGTGTAGAAGGAGGCTGATACATTTTTCATAGCAACAGTACTCATATATATCTACAAAGTGAACCTATATGTAATGTGTTTGAGATAAAAACGGCCAATCAGTGTAGGCCAGGTGTATTTACTGTTTATTACACTGGCATGTCCTAAGATATTTTTTGATAAACTGAGGCTAAGAGCAATTGAGCTGATGTAACTGTGGTGCATGTAGTAAATGTACATGTACAAAGGGCACCATTATGGCAGGTGCTCTCCTGATAAAATAGCCAATGAGTCTATCTGTGTCATCGTTCATGTAATTCATGTGGAGAATAAATAAATACTGACGAAATGAAGTAATTACCAAAATATAGTGCAAAGGTGTCGGTCCTCTTGCATGCCTTATCAGTTATGGTTATCAGGTTGCGTTTAAAAGTAGCCTATACTGATCACCAGTAAATTACAAAACAAAACGCACACACTGACTGGTGTTTCTGGCAGTTTCTTAGGATACAGGTTCCCAATCCAGGTCCTGGACTACCACCTGTCCTGCACATTTTAGTGTTTTCCCTGTTAATTAGATGATTAGTTGAATGAGGTGTGTTGGGAGCAGGAAAAATAAATGCCTGGGAATCTGTTTTAGCGTGCTGGTATGTAGGGAAGCAGATTAATGTGCATGCTTCCCAAGTAAACAATCAAGCCCTTTCTGAGATAACATGATAGCAAGTGCTGTAAATGTAAACCGAGTGACTTTGTCCCCAAGTGTCCTAGTGATCCGGATCTTTTGAATGAGTCAGTTCATTTGATTCAACTCACTAAATAAAGAGGCGGCTCCTTACTTAGCCAGCACACACACGTATAATTACAGTTTTTTTCTAAACAATACAAAAGTTTGCGATACTTTGACCAGAGAGTGTTGAAAATGTTTCGTCTAATTTTTCTTTGTTTGTAATTTTACTGTATTTGAGTCGACTCTCAAGTTCCCCTAAAAGAGCCGATTCCGTCCACAAACGACACATCGCGAACGGTGGCGCGTTTTATCGCGAGATTTCGCAGGCAGCCGTGCCCTCGTTCCCTTTGTACAGATATAAATCATTTACAGCATCGTGACTTTGCAGTTTACTTGCCTGTTAAATAGTCTAGACGTGTGCACGGAATCTGTCGTGGAGAAAGGTTTTACCTAGAGCGTTGAACGATGGAGATTTTAGACATGCTCCCTGCCAACTTCGGCTACGTGATTCTGACTTACTTTTACAGCTGGGTCATGTTGACTTACCTCGGCGTTAACGTTGGACGTGCAAGGAAGAAGTATGACGTCAAGGTAAACTTAACGAAGTGGAATTGACTTCAGAAGATGTTGTGTACTTCTTATAAAAAAAAGGAACAAAGAAAGTGCTGTATATGTTTATTTACTTATTTATTTATTTTGCTATAACGCTATCGCCACAACTAGCGCGTGCTGTCAACCTGCGCCGTTTGTTTACGTGCCACTTCAACCCTAGCTCATTAGCATTAGCATAACAACTGTTTACAAATATTAAACAATTTATAAAAGTGCTGCTGCTACTCGGTAAAACCTTTTGAAGGACTATATCAAGCAGTTTCTTCTTTCTGTGTCATTATTAGAAGCGTGTCACACAGATAATTATATGCAAATCTTAGGAAAGGTGAAGCGTCCGCTCCCGAACTGGCGGGAAGTTTGAACGAGATTATGCAACATCGCGATAATAACGGCATGAAACCGGTTGATACTGGTTATTACTGGATGAAACCTGTTATAACTGAATAATATTACAGTTGGATAATGCTGGTGGTCTTTGATTAGAAAGACAGGAAACAAACCCATATTCCTTCTGTAAAGGCAGCTTTTATTTTTATAAGAATAGCCCACTACCCCACACAGTTTGTGATTTTAATTCGTAATTATATATATATATATATATATATATATATATATATAATGAGTATGGGTATGCTAAGGGACCAAGAGGATGTAAGGAGCTGGAATTGGTCAATACTATAATATTTGATCTAATATTGAAAATGGAAAAAGTAGGAATTTGTCACGGTTAATGTTGGGGATATAGTCATCTGACCAGACCCCCTCGGGCTTCAGGATTTGATTCAATTCTCAGAATATTTCTCTGAACAAAATTTTAATGAAGAAAAATTGTGACTGAGAAGACTCCCTTTTTATGTCTGAATTATAAATAATGCAAAACAGTGTCTATTTTGGTATGTATAAAACTAAATAATTCAAAAATTGCTATGAATAGAGGTTTAATATTGTAAACAAAATGTACTACAGGTTCACCATATCTCAAAAATAAATAAATCTATTTATTTCTCCAAAAAATCTGATCGAATAAAGTGTCTGACCCAGGGAAAATAGAGCTCCAAAGTCGACTAAAATGCCCAACTTCCGTGTTTGATTTCTTAACGTCCATGTCGTCTGAAAGCTACTGAAGAGCTCTTTTTAACGGTTATAACATGGTTGTATAACCGTATAAATTATATAATTCATATCGGTCATTATGATCTGGAGTGATGTGATATTGGTCACTTCACAGGTTTGAAAGGATTGAAAGAATGCAATCATTTGACCAATATTATCTTGTATATATCTTGAATTTATGCATTAAAACATATTTCAAAGCAAGTAATCTTGTGTCACTGGAAATTGTAAGTTTCCAAGGGTTTTCTTGTTTTAATTTTGTGCCTTGTGATTTTGAATGAAGTGTTGTGATGCTTGGGTCAAACTTACATTGTCTTGTTTGTGTTTTCAGTATCCCACTATGTACAGCACTAAGGACGAAATATTTAACTGCATCCAGAGAGCTCATCAGAACACACTGGAGGTTTATCCACAGTGGCTGGTTTTCCAGACCATTGCTGCACTAGTATATCCCGTGAGTAGAGAACTCTTGTGTTCTCGTTTTATATTCCCTGTCCTCAAACAGGAGCGTCCGTTGTGGAGGTGGACAGTTGAGTCTTGGCCTGAGTGATTTGCTTTCCTGTAATTTGACATGCATATTTTGTTTCATGAAAAAACCTGCACATTTTTCACTGCACTTAACTTGTATTTTGTTTATCCATTGTGTTTGATGTCTGTTTTGTTCTTAGCTGGTAGTAAATTTTTAGGCTGTTAGTTAATATTTAACAGGGCAGATTAAAGCAAACAGAGATGTTAAATCAAACATAGATGTGATGTGAAGAAGTTGGGCAACAGGGAAGTTTATAACCACAGAGAAAGACAAGAAAAGCAGTCAGCAGAACCTGTATACTAGAAAGAAATGATAAATATGTACACTAAACATGAACCGAACATAAAGTGAAATCCCTGACAAGCAATGGGACCATTCTTAGTCTCAGGGAAGGAAGCAGATTAGATATCTTCCACGAATTATCTGTGATAATAACAAGCATAAAAAAGCATCCAGCTTCCCGTTTATAAGGTGCTGTAAATTCATTTAGTAATCTTTCTCCTTTTTTTTCTCTCTCCCCTGTATTTAGACGGCGGCCTCTGTTCTGGGAGTTATCTGGGTGACCAGCAGGTTCTCTTACGCATGGGGTTACTACACTGGCAGTAAGTCCTCTGGTTTTATTTGTTTTGTTACTCAGTGCAATTAGGAATATGATTATATACTAAGATGAATTCACTGTATTCCATATATTTTTTTAATGGTTTCACATGCTACTTTGCAACTATACTGTCTGTCAATGTGACCAAAGCTCTCAGTCACTGATAGAGGGTCTGATTTGGTCAATTCCCAACATATATTCATTAATCTTCAATAACCACTGGTCAGGGTCACGCTGGATCTAGAGACTATCCCAGGAATATTAGACGTGAGGTGGGAATGCACCCTGGATTGGACGCACTCATTCACACTGAAGGGTAATTTAGTATAGCCAATCCGACAAGTTTTTTGTGAGGTGTTAGGAAACCGGAGAACCCTGAGGAAACCCACGAAGACATGGGAGAACATGGATAGAAAGTGTGACAGTCGCCCGAGCTCAGGTTCGAACCGGGGACACTGTAGCTATGAGGTAGCAATGTGTATACAGATGAAAAAATAATTCAGTAATGATCCAGAATTTGTATGAACTTCCAGGCATTTCATATGACCTATGTTAAGATTAATAGCAAAAGTCCTGATGAGGGTGCATCTGCGTTTGGGATGGGATGAGTGACCAGTAAGGAAGTATGAAGGCACTTCATGTCATCCTAGGTGTTTTTATTATGATCTCACTGTTCTGTGTTCTCTTTTCTTTCCTTTTAGACCCAGCCAAGAGGATGAACGGGGCGTACGGTTACATCGGCCTCTTCGGAGTGATCATCCTGTCCCTTTATGTTGCTCTGCAACTGCTTGGAGTTATTTAAGAGCATATAATTAAGCTCTACTCTCATACATAGCACTGACCAAGTTTTCGTTTAAAGACATTTCTCTGTAAACCTGTGATAGCTGGTTCATAACACTGACCATAATGTCCACTTGTATAGAATGTGGACATGAGTATGAAATGAATTTCTTCTGTGGAACTTTGAACTCTCATTTATAGCACTAACCCTCTGTTTCCTTTCTAAAAGCCTTAGCTTAACATTTTTGTGTCTATATGTCATATGCAGAACACTGTTTTAGTGGTTTTTTTTATAAACATTTCATTTATTTTGTATTTCACATGCAATTAAAATAAGAATAAAAGCAGACATGTTTATTTTAAACTGCCACATTACATAATAAAATGGGATAATGGAGAAAAAAATGATCATGAATTTCATTCCCATTCTCCTAAATAATGTTGGGTGAATTTTTATGAAGATATTCCTTTGGCTAGTTTGATTTATAACCATTTCATGAACATTTGGGCATTTAGTCTGTTACACTTGGACATTATGATTAAATTAGATTTTTGTGTTAAATGGAAGTAATTTATTTTAATGTCAGATGTTTTTCAGGCGGAAAAACACAGTAGTAATTGTAGATATAATATGTTGTCTAAATGGACAGCAAGGTGACACATTTCCTCCAGTTTCCTCCCACTTCCTCATGGGTAGTGTTCCCTGGATAGGCTCTGGATCTAACAACCCTGACCAGGATAAAGCAGTTACTGAAGATGAATGTTGCCTAATTAGTGATGCATTTAGATTAATAAATAAATAATGATCCAAATCTTCCTTCTTTTCTGGCATTCCATATGACCAATTTCAACATAATATAGTAATAATAATAATAACAATAATAAATATAGCTGTGAGCAACGATTATGGGAGCCGAGCACTTTCTGTCCCCACCCCTCAGCGACAGAGGAAGACCATCGGCACTTGTTCCCAAAGACATAATAAATTCGAAGGCAAGCCGTCAAGTCGTTGCTGAGATATTACATGGACGAATCCTCACACATCAAAAATCCATGGAACTAGATTTTTTTTCCCCCAGACTGATGCTGTGATCCAAATTTCATGATGACTGGGCAACACTTGTAGGAGAATGTTGACCCAAAGAATCAGAGGAAAGTGTTTCTACGATGTTGCGTTGCGGAGTTGTTATAGTAAATGTATGTCCAAATTTTCCCTATTTGTGGCGCTAAAGAGCTTGAGTGGCATACACCAAAATTGCTGTGAAGGTAGCTGAGACTGTCTTCTACCACTGTGCCACATTTAATAAAAAAGTATACAAAGCATTCTATGGGCTGCCGTAGACTGCCATGTGGAAGTACACTATATGGCCAAAAGTTTGTGGACACTTGACAATCACACCCCTATGAAGGCCTTCCTCAAACTGTTGTGACAAAGTCTGAAGCACGCAATTTTCTAGAACGTCTGTGTGTTGTAGTTTTACAATTTGCCTTCATTGGAACTAAGAGGCCCAAACCTGTTCCAACATGACAGTGCCCCTGTGTACAAAGCGAGCTCCATGAAGACATGGTGTGTTAAGTTTGGTGTGGAAGAACTTGAGTAGCTTACACAGACCTCAACCCCACTGAACACCTTTGGGACAAACTGGAACACCGACTTCGCCCCAGACCTCCTCACCCGACATCAGTGCCTGACCTCACTAATGCTCTTGAATGAGCTGAGCGAGCACAAATCCCAACAGCCACGCCCCAAAATTCAATGGAAATCCTTCCCAGGAGAGTGGAGGTCATTATAACAGCAAATGGGGGACTAAATCTGGAATGAGATGCTCAACAAACACATATGGATGTGATGGACAGATGTCCACAAACTTTTGGTATCTATTTATTAATTTATAATCTCAACAGCCTCTATTATATACAACTATCACCATATACAATCCAATATAAAAATTCTTCCCATGCTTTATGGTGTGCAATGAACAAGTCAGTTGCCATTGCACTGCAAGGCCAAACTGGCGCCTGTCTGCGCATGCGCACTACTGAGCCTCTGAGGGAAGAGAAAGAATTGTTCGGTTGTGGACTGCAGGCGTTAACAACATCGTAAGGTGAGGACTTTTACACATTTAAATCGTATAAACATCGATATTTTTTATAAGAATGTATATTAGCCTTGTTTAAAATCTGATAAGCACTCAGCGGTCTGCTTAGTGTACAGGATGATGGAGCGATTCTTACCCAAACAATACAGCGCTAGCTAACCAGTCTGGGTGGCTGCATTTCGAATTGACATGTAGTGCCCTAGGTAGGGTAGTAGGACACTCTATTTCCAACAACAATGTAGTGCGCTTAAATAGGGAGGATGTAGCGAATTGAGGTTCGGCCCTAGACTATTCGCAAAGTGCTTATTTTTCTCTAGCTATGCTGAGGGAAAATGACGTGAAATTTCGCACAATTGTAACTTGACAGCGTTAAAACTGCACATATTTGGTATTTTTTCGTATTTCTAAATTTAGCTTTGTTGACCATTTTGTCTGTTCAAGCTCGAAAACTAGCTGTAGCATTAGCTATTTGTGGTTTTTCCTGGTTAGCTGTGTGTACAAAGGTATTCAATTCAACTGCGCAACGACAGTTAACTTTTTTTCCTCCTTCTAGATTTAAATGTTAATAAGAAGAATTATAATTAGAATATAATTAACATACAACTATTCTTAACTATGGGTTTGGTGTGGCTGTAAACACTGAATACATTGTATTTACTGCCTACATCCCAAATTACTACTTTTTAGACCTATAATGCACTACATAGTAGTTCATCTTTACGCCATGTAGTGCACTAATGTAGGGAGCGAGGAATGATTTGGGATTCAGCCTATGCAAAATTGTGCAACTTATTTATTGGTCTGGTTTGTTCCGGGAGTGTTTATATACACGTCATATTTGCGTCTTCATGTAATTGGCCTAAGCAGATGTTAATGAAGATGAATGCAGTAAATTGTTGTTAAAGGTTATAATGCTCTCTGTTCAGAAAGATGTGAGCTTTCCAGGCAGTCAAACTGTATAACAAGAAAATAATAATAATAATAATAATGACTATTATTGTGTGTGTGTTTAGAAAGATGTCAGGATTCCTGGATGGTATCAGATGTGGGGACTGTGAATGCAACATCGACTGGGCAGAGAAAAGAAACACCATTGCCTCAATAGCAGCTGGAGTATTGGTATGCGAATCATATTTCATATATCTCCTGTGGCCTAAGTTCAACTGTCCGACCACGCAATCATAAATAACACTAAACATAATATCACTTGGCTACACAAGGCCAGAAAGGCTGGGAGTTTTTTTTTTTTTTTTCTTGTGATCTCAAGATAACAAAAGTTTTTTTTTTCGAGATCACAACTTACTTTTCTCTGGATGTCGACATGCATGATTAGGTGCACGTGCTGTACATCAGGGATGAGTGCATCCGTTTTTACTTTAATCAGGGCTTCCTGAGAGAGTATAACTGATGTAGTGGGTAGCGTAACCACCTCACAGCTCCAGGGTTCTGGGTTCGATCCTGATCTCATATGGAGTTTGACTTTATTTTTCTTACATTCATATGCCAATAAATATTAAGTACTCCTGAATTACCTAGATTCACGTTATCCGCATAACACTTAACTTTATTTTTTACCACAGTTCCGGTTCAGGATCAATAAAGTACATTTATTTAGCTATCTAGCTGTATGTTTGTCAGTGTTAAACAACTTCCATTAGCATCACTATAGTGATCCTGAACGTAAGGTCCGTTTCATTGCCAGCCAGTGTGAGGGATTTGAGTCTCCACGTGTATGGTTTGAGAGATGCCGCCTAAATGGTTCGTGGCTCACATGACAAATGGTCATCAAAATCTTCGGAAGTAGGATGTAATTACTGCAGAATCGCCACAACACCAATATGTGAGAGTGTGTCGCTGGCCACAACGATGTAACGCAAGTATTCTAGTGCTGTATGATCTCGGAAAATAACGTTTGTTATCTCTAAGTCCATTGTCAGTCTTTGAGTGAATTTGTGTGTCAGTGTTTTTGTACACCAGAATGAACTCCCAGCTCCTGTCAGATTTACGAAAGTTTCAGTAATGCTGATTTATTTCATGCTTACATCCATATGTTGATAAATGCCACTTACTTCTAAATTAGCATTTAGATTTGCAGTTAGTGACGCCCATGAAACTCCATAAAAGGCAGTGCTCACAGAGAGCTGAAAACAACAAAATGATGACACAACAGTGGACACGTGCCTCCTAAGTAGCTGCGCAAGAGAAGGAAAATAAGCAAAAAGTTCAAAATAAGAGATGTAGGTGTACCTTTTGTGCATCCAAATTCATTCCACATTACATGGATCACATTATATCTTTGTGTTTTCTGTTTTTTTCTGCTTTTTTAAGCAATAATAAGCTTGGATTTGGTGTCAAATGTTTTATATATTATATAATTTTTATGTATTTTATTTTATTTGGATTAGATTACGCTTACACAAATTACGACTGACGTTAAAAGCAGCACATGATCTTCATGTGTGACATTAAAGGCAGCACATTATTTGGGTCACATGATATCGATATCGTGATGATTATATCATGATACACTTTTCTGAGGCATTGTGATTTTACAGTTTTTACAGATCTCAAAAAAAAAAAAAAAATCCTGCTCATTTGTTATTGTAGACATCAAAAAAAAAATTTAAAGATTGTTTTTTGCTGGCAGTTTGTTAGGAAAGCTGTATAATAAAGCGATGCACATTGTGTATTGTAGATGTGATGTGACGTGATATTTTTGTCATATCGCACAGGGAGTCAGAAGATAAAGACGAATCAAAAACAAAGACTACAAAAGTAGTGTTCAAATACTTCCTGCCAGCTCTTCATAACATCAAATACACAAACATATATAATTTTTTTTCAATATCTTACAGTCTTTTCCCCCCTCATTGATCATAAAATTGTTAGTTGCCCTGACTCAACTCATGAATCAGCTCCGTCTCGTTTTGCGCAGTTCTTCACAGGATGGTGGATCATAATCGACGCAGCAATAATGTACCCCAAAGAGGTGGACTTTCACCACGCGTACCATACCTGTGGAGTCATCGCCACCATAGCATTCCTCATGTAAGTCACACCTTTTACTGCGTCGAAATTCTATTCACGTGCGCTCCTGTATAGTTCCCCTCCCCATGGCTTTATAATGGAGAAGGTTAACACAACGCAGACAGATCAGCGTTTATTTCTGTGTTTATGTCTCATGCAGGATCAACGCAGTGTCAAACGGCCAGGTGAGAGGTGACAGCTACAGCGAAGGCTGCATGGGACAGACAGGTGTGTGTACCTGAAATGCCACTAAGACAGATTTATCATTCCTAACCTAACGTATGCCCAACGCTGAACAGAAGCGGCGAGGATAAATAGCCTGACCATGAGCAGACAAACTCGTCTGACTTGATTCACACATGAACTGAGAAGAATGTCAGCTGAGATTGCAGGGGTTTGGGGCCTGTATTGTGTACAAAACTAAGCCTTCAGGATTGTAATGCAAGTCTGGTATGCTTTATTTCTTTTTTATTTATTAAAACGTACCCTAATCTAGCACAACGTAAAGCACACACCCTTTTTTTTTTTTGTGATATCGTTTATACCAGTATAATATAACATACAGCACTAGACAACGTTGTCAACATAACAAGGGGTTCAATCATTTTAAAATATTTTCCATGTTTTAAAATCAGTAAGAAAGCGTAGTAATGGGCCAAAAATGTATATCAGGGTATAGTTTAAAAAATTTCACAATGTAAAGTACTTTGCAGAAGTCTTAATGAAGACTCAATAATGCAGAGGTCATAAAATAAAGATCTGTTACAAAATCTTGAACCCCGCACACTATAAATTAGACTGACTAAAAAGTTTAGTCTCTCGTCTCTCGACTCCCCTTTCATTTTTTCTCTCTTTTGAAGTTACTAATAAATAAATAAATTAATTAATTAAACAAAAGTGCAAAATCTTCAGTGCTGACACTTGAGACTCCTTCCAGAACTGTTAATTAAAACCTCTTCTTACAAAAAGCTTCACCATGCCAACAATTAGACGTTTTTCTTAAAGATAAACAGCAGCATGTTTTTTTTTTTTTAAATGGTTTCTTATTAGTCCTCGATTATGTGGAGTGTCTGGCATTTTAAGTCTCTGTGAATGAACTGTTACTATAGAAACAAGCGTGTTCATTTAAACCTGTGTGAGATGAAGCATATTGCATTTAGAAAGACAGCTATCCTTTTTTTTTTTCATTTATAAGGTACAGACACGTGCTGTAAGAGTGTAATACCAGCACATTGCTCTTGTGTGTTGCGTAGGTGTTGATTGTGTTGCGTGCGTCGTGTTTTCATACAGGTGCGAGAGTGTGGCTCTTCATCGGCTTCATGCTGGCCTTTGGCTCTCTCATCGCTTCCATGTGGATTCTGTTTGGAGGTTTTGTTGTGCCTGGTAAGATTTTGTTTTGGTGAACCACGTTTGTGTTTTTTTTTTTTTCCTTTCGCGCTTATCATATGGTACTCCCAGACAAGACCAACAACAACAACAACAACAACAACAGTCATGGTGTTATACAAGGACCAGTGACGCACTTGGACCTGAAGATCATTTCTGACATGAAAGCTTCTTTTTTAAGCGATGTTTCTTCAACATTAAATAACGCTACGTGGCCTACAGCCGCCTCCTCCATCTCAGGACCCAGATCAGACTCGACTTGAATAGCAGCCTAGGGACTTTGGACTTGACCTGGATGTGAACTTTAGACGCCTTAACCTTAACCTCGACTTAAACCTGACTTGAGACTGGTGTGAACCCGGTGGGAGGATAGTTAGAGCCCAAGCATTTAAAGCTCCACAAACGAGTGTAGAGGCGAGTGTACAGCAAGTCACATGATAAAGAAAATTAATAACTCTATGCATGACTGCGTTAAATCGTTCTCTTGGTCTGCTTCAGTAAAAAACATTGTAGTGTAATATAAGTCATGAAAATAGATTATTGGCTATGTCTAACAGGCAAAACAATAATATATGACAATATGTGACTTCACCATCATTACTGAATCCAAGATTAGCTGTTATTGCTTTAATCATAAAGAGTCATTTGAGTCTCTTTTTTTTTTTTTCTTGCTTTTTTTGGTTAACAGCAAAGACAGCAGTGTATCCTGGGATTGCAGTTTTCTTCCAGAACGCCTTCATCTTCTTCGGGTACGATGTGAAAACGGGAAAGCCTAATGTTTCTTAAACAGAGTATTTGCATCCAGTGAAAATGCGTTAAGGCATTAACTATATTAACGCCTTAATTATTATTGAAAACCATTCATATGATTAATATAAATATGATTTTGTTGGATTGTAATCTCTTGAAACCTGATGTCTAGGCACAAAAATCATAATTTTATTATAATTATAATTTTACTTTTATTCTTCAGTAGATTGTTATAGGACATATGCAACACCATGACTACATTTAGTATATTATTTTATGTATTCATAATTTTATACTTCCTTTAAGCTATGTTTATGTGTTGTTTTTTATTTACTTATTTATGTATTTTATTATTACAGGGGTCTGGTGTTCAAGTTTGGACGCACAGAGGACCTGTGGCAGTGAAAAGCCTCTCTTCCTGACCATCATACACCCCGAGTCTGTCTGTACTATTTTTCTTTTCTCTATCATTTTTTTCCCATTTACAAGCACGCCCCCTTTTTCCTGTGCGACTGCCAGATGTGTGTCGAGATAAACAGTGAGGAGTTGCTGTTGTATAAACCAAGCGTGACGCATCTAGCCTCAGAATTCAAAAGTACTTCAGCTAGACGTTTTTTTTTTTTTTTTTAAATGTCGGGCGTAAAAAGAAAAAAAGAAGACAGGGAACACTGACATAGCGAACGTGTTTGTTTAATGACACGCTGCACTCCTGTTCACGTTGCACTGTTCTTTTTACCTCACATTTAGCTTTAGTTGTTCTCTCAGATTGGTTTTAGTTCTCGTTCACGCTTGGTGCGTGTGGCGGCCTGGGAAAACCCTTCATATCAATCAGATTTAGACATTTTGTACCATATACAGGTCTCAAAACTACACACTTTGCTGAATGTGTGGCATATATAGAAGTAAAGATCTAGCATTTCTAGCAATTCGACAAAAAAAGCCCCGCCTACCTCTACATTTATGAGCTACTGATCTGTAAAAATCTGTAAAAAAATCTAAAAAAAAAAATCTGTAAAAATGAGAAATTATTCTTTTTTTAAATCGTGAGCATTAAAAACGAGCCTTCATCTCTTCACTCGATGGATCTCTGTTCTCGCTTACGTGGGTGCATCAGAAATAATCGCTGATTCATCCACTCACTTCTGTCCTCTCTACTAAATGTCTTTTTATTAGGTCCTTCTATTCAAACCCTGAATTTTTTTTTTTCCAGAATTCAGCCATAGCCACTTCTCCAGGTTTTCCCAGACCACCACACGTATTTACTCCAGTCTGTGGGAGTCGCCTTCACTGTTTCACTGGGATATTTAACACGTAGTTTACCTGCGAGTGGGAACATTACGTTATGTTTCCTCACTTGCTTTTGGAAGTCTGTGGAAAACAAGTGTGAAAACATTCATTTTTTTTTTTTTTTTGCTTCTTGTAAATGGGAATTAAGCGCCAATCTTCACTTAACCAGCTTCATTGAAACGAACTGTAAAGAGCAAATTCGATGCATTTGATAACATTTTCTCTTGAGTTCTGTGGGTCTCGGATGTTTTTTTTTTGTTGTTGTTCCAAAGTCACAAGCATCTCATTAAATTTCACGTTTTCTTATTGTAAGAATGCAAGTATACGCTCTTGTAACGGATAAACAGCTTCGCGAATCCCTTTTTTGCTATTCTGTATCATGTATTCATTTTTTACTCGTTTAGCTTTACGTTTGCACTCTATTTATGTAACAGCTGCTGTACAGCAAAGACGTCATAAATGCAGGAGAGAAAAAAAAAAAAAAAAAAAAGAAGCAGCCTGTCCAGCGCCAATCTGTTTGAAAGGTTTATTAAATTAAAACACTAGAGGAATGTAAACTCTCATTTCGTCTAACAGGTTTTTTTTTTTGTTTGTTTGTTTTTTTTTTGCAGCTGTATTTGTCGAAACAAATAAACTGACAGAAAATCTCCGCACACTGTTTTCAGGTTGATATTTATTTTCCGGATGATTTACTCCAAGAATTCATGCTATCCTGACTTTTTTTTTTTTTTTTTCTTTTCTTTTCCCCAGTGTCAGTGTTAATGCCAGTTCAGTAAGCTGTATGGATAGACGAGATGCAAACAGGTTAGAGAAGTGCTGTAAAAGAAAAAATATAAATTGGATCAGATAGCAAACAAAACTAGCATAATCGTTTCCATGAACACTGATACAGAACAATTGTTTAAAATCTAATTTAGCTGTTGTAATGAGATTTTCCATAAACACATGCGACTAGTAGTGTAGTGCTCCCTGTTTCTTCATTTGTTTTGCAGTTCGTGTTAAAAATATTAATTCTATTGCAACGTTAATGATATTCAGGCTCGATTGGCTGAGTTAGGGGTTAAATTAGGGGTATGTAAATCGACGAGTGTGTGATACGTTAAGCCGTTGAAAAGGGAATATTCTTAGAAAAATCTTCTTAAACTAGATTCCAGTAAATGTGTTGGTTGTCGAGAAATTAAAATCATTCAAAATAATACTTGAAACGCCATACTTTTGGACCGTAATGTACATAAAATGCGGATGTATGATTTAATAATAATAACTAAAACTAAACAATCCTCAAGAATTTAATTTCTGTTCATGGCAGAGAAGGTTTATAACTTTGACTTAAATGTACCACAACATGAAAACCTTCCCAAATTCTCACTAACGTTTCCAAGTTGTCCCAATAATAGCATATAAACCACGTTGAAAATGTGTTTTTAAATAGTGTACCACTAATTTTATTCCCACTCCCATGTTATATGCGAAGAAACATCACAAAGCGTGTTGAAAATGTTGTGATAAGAACAATAACCTCCATCACCGTTCAGTTTCGGCAGTCTCAGATAACCTGAATGCATCTTCTTCCTACTGAACGTGGTTGAATGTTTATTTCAATGCACACACACACACACACACACACACACACACACACACACACAAACACACAAGATAAATCATACGCAGAAAACGCATACACAAGTCCTTATATTTTTACACTGTTTCCTTATGGTCATCGACATTGGTCTCACTTGTGCACCAGCAGATGTGGGAACTGCAAAAAGACAGAAGCAAATATAGGCTGAAGACAGTAAATATTGATTTGTAGATTTCGAATCAGTTAAATTTGTTTACATTAAACTTTGAGGAGGTCGTTTGAAAGATATGAGTTCATCTGGAATAAAACAGGAAGCAACTGTGTGTCGTTGTTTAACCATCAAAACACACACACATTCACACACACAGTCATGCATTTTCTGGGGCTGAATCTCAAATATATTTCTACACTATTTGCTAGGGTGTGTTATATTATCTATATAGGGCACAAGGAAAGTGAATATGAAGCCATTTGAGATTTTCCCAAACTAGAATCATGGCAGATTTTACTGCAAAAAAAACCCACGCACCTCCCAGAAGGCCTGGTCATCATAGTACTTATTTTCCTGCGGAGGTTTCCAGAAGCTCCATTTCAAAAGCAGTCCTGTAAATTGTAGTAAAAAGGAAAATATATACAGAAAATTCTCCATAATTCTGCATAACATGTTGGTGTGGAGCATGTCGACGACTACACAGGAGTTTCAAATCAGAAGTGATACTAAGTGTAACAGCCGCTTTTACAAGTGAAGTCTGATGGTCATGATTCACAGCTGAACTACGTATGAGTCATGTTCATCAGGTCTGTTAGAGCTAAACTAAAACTACCGAAGGTAAGTGCGACAAATACTGAATTATAGTACTGAATTCAAATCAAATACTAAACTATAGTTGTGAATTCTAATGTAATACTGAATTACAGTACTGAAACCTAATTAAAAATACTGAGTACCAGTAGTGAATTCTAATAAAATACTGAATTATAGTAGTGAATTCTAAGTGAATACTGAAATATAGTAGTGAATTATAACGAAATACTGAATTATAGTACTGAATAATAAACACTGAATTATAATCACACACTGAATTACAGTACTGAAACCTAATCAAAAATACTGAGTACCAGTAGTGAATTCTAATAAAATACTGAATTATAGTACCAACTTGAAACCAAATACTGAATTATAGTAGTGAATTCTAAGTGCGTACTGAAATATAGTAGTGAATTATAACGAAATACTGAATTATAGTACTGAATAATAAACACTGAATTGTAATCTGATACTGAATTATAATCACACACTGAATTATAACACTGAATCCTAATCAAATACTGAAATACAGTTTTGAATGAAAAGCAAATACTGAATTGTAGTACTGAAACTCTTAAATATCTATTTTGGATACGAGTGACCCTTTCTTCATGTAAATGTATTGTGGATGTTGGAGAATCACACCATAGACAGTGCTTAATAATGCACAGTGGTTAATAAGAAGTCCTGCACAGAAGTGCACTGATCTGTACGGCGTCTATCTATGATCTATCTCATGAACGTTCTTCAGGTTTTGCATGCAGGTGTCCACAGGAAATGTGGATTTCCAGTGAAGTAAAATAAAATTAATATAAGTACAAAAATGCTTAGTTAAAACAGATATCTCTTATACTTTACTCTAAAAAAATAATAAATAAAGTTACTCTGTTATTCAACTCAATCCTGAAATGTTTTGGTTTTGATGCAGTATAAATGTAGTACTGTAGCTAGCTTAGTTTATCAAGTTAACCAAGCAGATCAATAAAATCAGTTCTCTTAGCTTTCACTACTAAAACCAAATCTACAGGTTAAAATGTTAGTGATTTTATTAGTACAAAACTGACCTGTGGTAACACCCATCACCAGACTCATACAGACTGTGATGAGCAAAAAACAGATGTGATGCACCGCAAACCGGACAGCACTAAGAAAAAGAAGGAAAAAAAGGCATGAATAGAGTGAACAACATAATCCAGAGGTTTATATATACTGTGCTGAATATACGTTACAGAGTTGTAGCTTAAGCAGGATTTGACTATCAAACTGCTCATCTCAGACAGTTTACCTGGTAACTAAGTAAGGTTTTTTTGTTTTTTTTAACGTTTTATTTGTGGTTTCATGATCATAGGAAATCTACGATGTTTTACATTGTGCTGTGGCTGATAGTGGCCAGTCGCAAGATGAGTTGAGCAAACCATCCCAGAATTCCCGGCACTGCATGAACACTCAGGACACCGACGGTATCGTGGCAATCAAAAGCAAATAGCATATGGTCCTGAGGGACAGAGATATAAATAACTCACAAATCAGGATTATCATAGTTAAAGCAAAACTACAGAAGGTAAGCTGAAATATAGCCGTGAATTATGATCAAATACTAAATTACAGTCCTGAATTCTAATCAAATACTGAATTATAGTACTGAATTTTAATCAAGTGCTGACTTACAGTCAAGTACTGAATGTTAACACTGAATTCTAATCAAATGCTGAATTTTAAAACCGAATTATAATCAATTACTGAATTTTAATACTGAATTATAATCAAATATTGATTTATAGTATTGAAAACTAATCAAATACTGAATTATAGTAGTGAATTCTAATCAAATACTGTATTATACTACTGAATCTTAATCAAATACTGAATTATAGTAGTGAAATCTAATCGAACACTGAGTTATACTACTAAATTCTAATCAAATACTGAACTATAGCAATGACTTACAGTGAAATAGTAAATTGTAGTATTTAAATATAATTCATAACTACAATGCATATTTTATTAAAAAGGTATTCTATTACTGAATCAATACTGTGGAATACTGAATTATAGTATGTATAGTACTGTAATTACAGTACTGATTTATAGTTATATATTTATATTTACGTTTATATACCTACTGTATAATTACAGGTACTGATTTACGGTAGTTAATTCTAATCAAATACTGAAATACAGGAGAACATTATTAAAACTGTATTAATTATATATGAATGTATCAAGTCATTAAAAAAAAGTACATTGTTTTAAATGTATCAGCACTAATGACAATGCACATATGACAAAATGTGATTGTTATCAGTTTTGTAAACAGTTATCGTGGTTGTGTATTCTACCTTCAAATATCGCAGCCCTAGAGTTGACAAAAGAGTAGCACACAAGCCGATCGTCATGGCGATCCAAGGCGCAGGAGCCGAGGTCACGACAGCTCCGACAGCGATGCCTCCGGCCAGCATGGAGCTCTGAACGTGCACCTTCAGGGCAAATCGCATCACTGTTTATTCATCTCATCCAATTTACCAAAAGATAGGGACAAAAACACAGTTGTTACCTTGGCTAGGTGACGTATGTTCGCAAGCTAGACTGATATTTCATAGGATAAAATATCCTAATAATGAGGATTCACTCATTCTGTCACCTTTGTTCATTTATATAAAGTGTATATTTGACAGTGAAAGAGTATAGTGTAACTGTCAAATTGCTGTTATGAATTTTACAGTGATATTATCACTTATCAATACATAGTACTGTAAAAAAAATATAATACAGTACAATATAGTATGAATTCTTTAAGTATTAATTACAGTAAGTAATCAGCACTATTCGGATTAGATTAGTTGTAATAGGGAGGTGGGGTAATGTAATTATTACTGGTGTAGCTATAGGATTCTAGTCTTGTCTGAGTCTGCCGTCAGTAATTTTTATCTTTTTTTTTTTTTTTTTTTTTTTTTTTTACAACCTGTGCTTTTATGTGTCTGGAAGGATTACACTGTGTTTACAAGCTCAGATAATTTATACCTCGTCTGATTGGACACAATTCAATCATAATTCCTCCAGCAACGGTAATTAATAGCGTCCAAGTTAATTAAAACTTGTCCAAATAGTACTTAATTTACCGTAGGTTTACAATTTAGTTACTGTGTATGTAAGGCACTGAGGCTGTGTTTATCTTGAACTATGTTAACTACAGTACTGTGCAAAAGTCTTAGGCACCTGCAATGAAATGCTGTAGAGCAGAGATGCCTTGAAAAATGATGAAATTAAATGTTTCTACATTTAAAAAAAATACTATAAAGAGCAGTAAACTGTAATAAATGAAACGAAGTCAATATTTGGTGTGACGATCCCTCGCTTTTAAAAAAAAATAGTAGTCTCGGGTACCATTAGTGCAGTTTTATAGGGAAATGAGCTGCGAGTGTTACTGAGCATCTTGCAGAAGCAGCCTCAGGTCTTCTGGAGACTTTGACTGTCACACTTGCTTCTTATTTTTGCAGCAAAGCCCAGCAGCCTTCGTTATGTTTCTTTTTTATCTGAAAAGTGTCTCTTATGGAATCTGCTGCTTTCTTTTCTGACATACAAACATTTTTCTGTAGCATTTAATTTTCTGCTGGAAAACTAATGTTTGGAAATTTAAAATGTTTTTGTGTTGAATCAATAATGTAGAAGTCATAAAATAAAAATCTGAAACAAAGTTTGTACTAAAAAAAATAGGGTGCCTGAGACTTTTGCACAGTACTGTACATCGAACTAATTCTTAAAAAGTTGTACCATCTCCAGATGGATGGCTAAAGAACCAACAAAAGTGTTCTCCACTGGAAGAGACTTTCTGTTCTTTTCTCAGTACAGGGAAATGCACAGAAGGAGGAGAGTAGCTAGAGGCTATGTTGAGAAAAATTTCCACGCTGTCAGTATGGAGGGATGGATTCATTCTGAAACTCAAACACAGCTGAAGATTAGTTTACATGGACTCACCAAGTTGATCTTGCCTTTAGAGCTGGACAGCATCGAGACGGCCGTCGCTGTGACGGCGCTGACAGCCAGAGACAGATACGTGCTACACATCACATCGGTGTTCTGCTCCAACACTGAGTTAAAACTGGGCCAGAACATCCACAGGAACAAAGTCCCTGAGAGAGAAGGACAAAAAAAAGAGAGAGAGAGAGAGAGAGAGATCATCTGTAATTAAACGAAGTGCAGCATAATTATCACTTTGAGTAGAAATTGGTGAGGAATAGTCAAGCAGGATTAAGATTATTTGAGCAGCTTAGGTGTTGTATTCACTCACCAAACATGGCAAAGACGCCCGTCATCCTGCTGACCTTCTCTTTCTCGTGCTTCAGCTGCATCTCGCTATGGAAAAGAAAGCGTGATGTCATCACGCCAAAGAGAGCTCCGAAGATGTTGATGAGTACGATGCTGTACAGCCAATGTGTCTGTGTCTGATAAAAGAGTAGTAGTGGGCACTTTCTATAAAATAATCTATCCGATATCCAAATCTCAAACTTACTGAATTTTTGCTGATTCTGTTTATAGAAGGAAAATATATACTGAAGTAGAAATGTGGTTCATAATTGCAAAATTGTCACTCAGAACAAAAGCAATTCCAGCATAAACAGTCTGATTTAAAAAAAAAAAAAAAAAGAAAAAAAGTTGTATATAAAGTATGTCGTTTTTTTCTCATTCTTTTTTATCCAGGTTTCAGGGAAATTGCTAGAAGTGGATATGACTTAGTGATGGAGAGATTCTTGTATTTTTTCCCCACAACATATGTTGGTGTGATCTTTTATTGTGTCATTCGTATTAACAAATCTAACCTAAGCTACAGGAACTACAGCAGAACGTCCGTCACCTCACCTGGAACATTGTTTGTATGAGCCACTGGTTTAGCACAAACCCCGTGACCTCTATCAGAGCGAACACCAGAAGTTGGACCGGGTTGGTTTTTCCAAGGATGGTACCCATAGCCACGAGAGTGGAAGCTGCACACAGCTCAGCATCTACCAAACTGAAGGAGGAATAAGTGCTGATTGTGGTGTGATAGTAATGTAACTACCATATTTACATAACACAATAAGTGATACATTTAAGGAATAAAACACTTGGGGGCATGCTGTTATAGGAAAACAATCAACGACAGAGTGGTGGGATGTGGTCTTTTTTTTTACCTTTTTAACTGGATCCGGATCTTCCAGTTGAAACGGTGAGACAGCAGGAAGCCGTTTAGGATGGTGGCCCACTGCACGGCCATGGCGGCAACCAGCATGCTGAAGGCCGAGCTGCTGAAACCATAGCGCTTCAGGAACATCGCCAAGAAGCCAAAACCCAGAAACACCATCACATGGATATCCTGGAACTCTGTGTGAAAAATTTGTAAATGACAGATTAAATGTGTAATGTAAGGAGTAAATAATGAAGGAAAAAAAAGAAGAATTGCTATGTATGCAAGGATTCCATGGTTGTGTCGGGACTGAGCCATAGTAGCTGCTGATAGTATATGGTGAAGGGTTAGGACATCACTTATAGTACAACGCTTTGAAAGATGATGATTTTAGTCTTTGGTAAACAAATTAAAAGCGAAATCGTAATGTATCGTTCTATTTTAGCATGTTGTAGCATGATGGATTAGGATTTGTGAAAAGTGAGCATTCCAAAGTGAACTATATATGATTTGCTGTTAAGACCATTAAAAGCTCAATATTTAGCCATTTTTTATGCCCAGGAGTGTGTAATGTGTGTGTATATATATATATATATATATATATATATATATATATATATATATACATTTAGATGTAACATTATGGAGAGAAAACAAGCATTTTGTATTTTAACAAGAATTAATGAGGTAAAAAAAAGAATAGTCCATTTTTGATTGTGTCTCTCTGATCTTAAAAGATCCCATCTAATGTTAATATGCTGTTTGTCTATATATCAAAATATAACGTAAAAAAGTTTCACTTCTCTGTGTTTGTTCTTTTTAATGAATGTAAGAAATCACTTTATGTTCAGCTCAGTTCTCGTAATAAAATAAGCATATTTTCATTGAACTTGTACGATATCATTCTACACAGTGCAAGAGTAATCCAACAGTGCAAGAGTCATCCTAACATAATTTGATTAGATTACACTGCTTCCAAGCAATGTAAAATGTTAAATATTTAGTGACAGTGACATTTCCTTAGCAGTGTTCAATACATTTGTGCAAATAATACTGTTTTAATCAATGCTTACAAACTCAAGTGACATCACATATAGTGTGTCAAGGGGTGGAGGTGTTGTCCTGGCTTTTTGGATTCCTCTTATCATCCAAACCCAGTAGTGTATTTCATCCCCACCCCAACGGCATGGCAAGCGTACACACTTTTACACTGAATGCGTGGACATAAAGAAGTGTAAATCACTTTATATTGCGTATATGTAATTCTAAGACGATACCAGCACACCTCAGATATGTTTTACACTACAAATAAGCACAGTAGAGGCAAATCTGCATAAACTGATTTGCTAAAGAAAGAGGAAAGAATATAGAATTTGCACTGAATTGCTGATACAACATATTACAGATGTATGTGTCTGTTTTAATTTTATTTTTAAAAACACAGTCTTGATGCACACACACACTGTACACATCTATTTAACGCATGATCCACTTACTTGCGTATGAATAAATGAATTCTTCTTCTTTTATCTTCTCATAGTCCCCTATTTCCACAAAGAAGGCAAAAATGACAATAAATGTGATTTGCAGAAGAAGAGCCACAGGTGGAAGCCGGGCTCGAAGACTGGGAGCGTATTTTGGAGCCATGAGAGAGATTTCACAGCTCTGTTATTGCCTGCATGTCTTTGCTCAGATCCTCTTCAAGCTGTACTAAGCAGGGCGGGGAACCTCATGTACAAGTGTCCTTAACATCAGGGACTTGAAAGCTGTGCCATGCAATACTGACTGCTACCTTGGATATGTAACTGACAGTTACTTGCTTATTTTTCAGCTCTAATCAGCAAAGCAATCAATTTACATCTACAAAGTACCTTTCTCGAAACCAAGGTTGCTTGATATGACAGAAGGAAAAGTTTAGAACCGGTAATAAGAAAAATTCTGAAAGAAAAAAAATGAAATGTAAGAAGACTTTGTGTACTACACTTACTATATATGCATAAAGTTTTCTTCATTAGCAGTGCAAGCAAAGTTCTTCTGAATGATACCAGGGATATGGAATATAAAACAAATCTAAAATATATATATATATATATAATAATTCATACATAAAATATTTAGCATGATTCTGGTTCCAAATTTGTAGGAGTAGAAGTATAAATATAGCCATAAGCGGCGATCTTCGGGGGCCAAGCACTCTTCCCAAATAGTGCCCCCAATGGCCAGTTCTTGCAACGCTACATAGAACAATGAAGAGACCACAGATGGACATACTTATCACGTTATGTGACGATAGCTCAGTGCTAGTTGTTTATTTCGCCTGCCAAAAGCTGATTGGCTGAAAGCAGCCATGTTTTTTTTTTTGTTTTTTTTTTTTACGTATTTCAGTTATAGATTAGCACAAAGATGGAGCACACAACATTTACGGCATTTGGCAGAAAGATGGAGCACAAAGATGGAGCACACAACATTTCAGCTCAGTTGGATTTTTGGTTCCTGAGAAACAGCTATGCAATAACGTTTGCAGACGTCCTCAGAACCATACACTGAACATGTCTTTCACTTTTGGTGCAAATCTATACGTCCAATCACGAATCACAGCTGTTTGAGTAAACCAGCTCTGCCTCCCTAGAATTGATTGATGTGTGATGGCCATATTGTTTACAAATCTCAACATGTTTTGGACAATTACTGAGGTTCACACTCTCCTGAGTAATTTGACATCAATATTGTGAAGACTGGCCAAAAATCCTGGGACTAGTTCTCAAAAGTACGGTTTGCATATTATGTAAATTATCACAAATTTGAGTGGGTGGAGCTAAATTGGACAATTTAGCTCCACCCACTTGATTTTTTTTTTTTTTTGGCCTTTTAGAAGAGGCAATTTAAAAAGGATAATTTAATAAGGAAAGTTTAACAAAAACAATAGGGATCTAGTGCCTTCAGTGCTTGGACCCCTAATTATTTTCTGTGCCAACAATTCTCACTCCTTGTAGTTTATTGAGGTTTCTAAATATCTAATGTGCAATATTCCTTAAGTGCCTTTTGCTTGTTACTGTTCAGTGAGAAACCCATATGAAAAAAGAACAACACTGTAAAATATTGTCTATTATGTAAATATATTATTTATTTTATTATAATTGATTATCTGCTGTTTTTATTGTTAGAAAGACAGTTAGCATATCGTAAATAATACATTTTAATTTATTTCACTCAGACTCAATATTCAGGTTGTGCATTATTACTGCTATTAGATGCAATATTTGTGAAATATTTCTATTGTTGTCGGCTGTCAAAAGCTTGCTAGAGCAGGTTTACGCCAACAGCGTACGTAGAGACACGTTTTCTAGGCAAATAGCGTAAGCTTTAGCGACCACGCCCCCATTGCAAGAAGACCCGCCTATGCTGCCATCTGATTGGCTGGCTGTCACTACCTGATTTGTCCACAAAGAAAAAGATTGGTGGAGTGGAAAAAGGTTGTCACTAAGGTTGTCAGATATCTGTTTTTTTGGGGGGCCGTGACAAAACAAGGCGCTGCTTATATTAGCCCAGCGCGACGTAGCCAGCTATAGCTATCAATCAATCAATGTGATCGCGAGTCTGAGAGAGCTCGGAGGTGATTGGTTCGCGCGGCTGTCCGTCAAATGGCTCGCGCGTGTCTTTGAGGCTGCCGTGCGTCGCGAGGAGAAAAGAGGAGGGTCTTCCAGCGAGGCTTTTTATTTATTTCTTTGTTTCCAGTCGGGTTAAAAAAAAAAAATAATAATAACAGCGATAGCTAGCTAGCTAACCCTAGCTAGCTATATTCTTTCTGGGGGACTTCAATGTTGTACCGCAGGACCGAAACGAAAAACTGGACCATATTACGCTAGGTATTAAAACGCCTAAGCGAAGGGAAGGAGGATGAAGCGGCGCAATGCGGACTGCAGCAAACTCCGGCGGCCGTTAAAACGGAACCGAATCACCGAGGGCATATACGGCAGGTAGGCGCTAACCCTCAGCGTCGGAGCTGCTAGCCTGAACGGGCTAACCTTTTCAGCTTGACGGGCTCGGGTGTCATTTCTAACTGACAGCGCGGTCACTGCTAGCTCTATATATTCCTTTTAGCCTTACACTGACTTGCTAACATTGTTTGGCTAAGTCATTTCGAGTCGCCGTAGCTAGCTGGCGTTATTTTTCCCCCACACCTGTATTCAGACAAATCCCGCCTCCTTATACAGGATTGGCTAGTCTTACACGGTTTCTCGTTACGCGATTGGATCATCATCTATACTTAGTGACGTTATCCAATCAGAGAGGCCCTTGGTGTAAGGGGCGGGGTTGTTTCATTGTGTATGGGTTAAAAAAACGCGTTTAGCTGTTCACTGAGTTAGCCAGCTAATTTAATTAGCTCCTGGTAGGCAGGGCCAGGCCCTCATCCTTCATCATCATCATCATCATACAACGTGTACGAATTTATTACATTTTAAGTTAACCTAGCTGCAAATATTTAGTATTATATTATACAAGAGGAATGAATCCCAAATGGCTCCATGTCAAATAGAGGGTTCTGCTCCCTACCTAGTGCACTACACTCAGCCAAAGTGATCCCTGACACACACGATCTTATAAACATGATGACGATTGAATGCTGTCAGAGTTGTTCTAGATATTATTTATTATGTGTCATAGCTATAAACCGCTTTGAATTGAATGGGATCAGATGATATTAAAGGTTTTCTTACAGGAAGTGGTTGTGCACCCTAATTGGTGCACTACACAGATCCCCTAAATGAGTAGTTTTCCAAAATTATATTTATAAACCAATTTCTAGTTCTATGAATTGAATGGATGTTAAAAGGTAATGTGTCTCTCATGTCATAGGAAGGTCATTTTCTGGTGTGGACTAATACCTTCTTTAAAAAAAAAAAAAAAAAAAAAAAAGTGATCTTTTTAAATCTACCTGCATTTTTATTAAAATTAAGAGAAGAGATGTTAATGTCGTAGAAAAAGTTTTGAACATGGATCAACACTGTTCGAGTTCTGCGTGTGGAAAGTTCAGGATAAAAAAAAAATTTTAAAATAGATATAAAATGATTAATGTGTCTAATATCGAAAGTGCTTGATTATATTTGAGAACATTTGCTTAAATTTTTATTGTGCACACACAAGTAGGGGTGTTAATTTGAATTTTTTTTTTTTTTTTTTTTAGAAACAGTGTGATAAATTAGTCTAAAAATATCACGGACCAATATGAATGGACCTCAGCATCGAGAACATTTTGTGAAAAGCAGTTATTAATTTAAGACTATAAAAATAAAGAAAGCGAACCAACACAAACCCATAAATTAAGACAAATAAAACGAATCATTTAGTTCTGACAAAAGAAATGGTGGTGTATAAAAGGGGGACAGGCAGGTCTGTCTGCCGTAAACAAACAAAAAAAACGTTTAGCTGGTGAAAGATTTAGCGCTCGCTTATTATTATTATTATTATTATTATTATTATTATTATTATTATTAAATATTTTTATGGACATGGAAGTGAGTCAAAATAATTTCCACTTCTGTTTTTCAGTCTTTACTCTGATCATTCATTTAATCCCAGCGGTCTGTGCGCCTGACCTTTTATGGAGTTTTGTGGGCGTCGCTACATGCAAATGAGCTGTGTCGAGAATGCGCCGTGCACTTTACAGGTGATCAGCGTACGCACACGAGTCCGAACATTTACGCGCACATTTACGCGCAACTTTACTAAAAGATTGACAAACGAAGCACATGGTGTGTATTTTAGTGCTTTATTTTAAACAAGGCGAGCGCTTGCTTTGGTTTTCGACGGGAGACAATAGAAATAAGTTCTTCCTTGAGTGTCTTTATACTGAAGAAAAGCACAGAAACTCTTTCTCTCAGGAAGCGACAGAATCTTTTCTACAGAATCACTCATCACTGAAATAGAGCGGCTGAGAGGAACGGCAGCGTGCTGAGTGACGTAAACGTCCGATCATACACGGCAATTTTCACTGACCGCGAAAACCAGGACGACGTAACAACCCCAGACACGAGCTCGAGCTCGCCATCGGGGCGGAAAATCCATCAGGAGTTTCAATCGTGTTGCTTTTGAGTCAAGTCGAACACAGTGTGAACGAATGCATTCGGATTATTTAGAAAATGCGAAATGTAAACGCGCCTTAAGCTGGACACATTATCGGTTTGAGGTCAGCGACAACCCTACGATGATGTATATTAATACTGAAATCATCCTTTTTTTGTGTGTGTGTTAAACTTTTTTTTTTTTTTTTTGCTTTGTAAATGTGTCCACACTGTGTCTGTTTTCAGTCTTCTTCTTCTTCTTCTTCTTCTTCTTCTTATTATTATTATTATTATATTAACATGTCACCCTTCTCTGTATCCTCGACATGCGATGCAGCTTCGCGACTGGATTCATTCGATATGATGAACGTGTATCGTGACGTTGCTTCAGACTTTGGCGAGCGTGACATTTGCGTAATTTGGCTTCGGGAACCCCGGCCGTGCACCCGACGCTGCGCAGACTTTCTCTGATTTCTCAGAGCGCCCTTGGCCTTAATAACATCTGCATGTGATTACTGTTGTATTGGTGTTTTAATCTTCCTCATCAAAAACGTGTGTAATAACAGAGAAGCATCATTGTAGTGTGTGTGTTTGTAGCCTGGGGCTCTCTCTTCAGTCGCTTCCTTTTTTTTTTCGTTAACACATTTAAACGCTTTCCGCTGAATTTGTCAGAGTTGTTGTGTTTCGCCGGCGGTTTAATGTGTAGACAGAGTGCATTTCATTTCCCAGCCCAGTGCTCTTTCCATGAAATACCGCATGAACAGACCACACAATTCTTGATTTTTTTTTTTTTTTTGGCTCACTCGTTCACTTTGACCAGTTTTCTAAGAAACCATCTGTACATTTCTTCAATTCTTACATTACCGTAGTAATGAAATAGTGTGAAATTTTCCTAGCAGATGCTTGCGAGCGACGGCTCGTCTTCATTTGATTCGAAGTTTAGTATAAAAAGTTGAATCGTATTAGAGTGCAGTGTGTCCTCCCAGAGTTCAGAGGAAGCCAGCAGTACAAACAGCTGGTTAAATAAAGGGAGCGTCGTAAAAGCCGTGTGTTTTGTTGAATGCGCTCTGTGTGTAAAGCGTCACTCATTCCTTCATTTCTTACCTTTAGTTCTTATATTCTAAATGGGAGTTGAATATTTAGTGCATAATATTTACCGTTCCTTCTGACTACAGGTAGCCGTTTTGTAGTTCACTCCCAGCTTTCGCACGTTGTTTCTCACCTTGATCGTGTAGTGAAACGGCACCGTGAATAAGGAGGAGTAGCGAGGCTCTGTTTTGTGTCCTGATGCAGAATCATTGTGCAGCACTACTGTGTTTGAGTGTTGTTTAATTTTCAGGAGGCACGTAAACCGTGGAGCGTAATCTGCTCCGTCTTTTTCATGACACCGTGACGTTTTCAGTTCTGATTGGGGTCGCTTTCTCACGCAGTAATACCATCCGATTCTGGTCTCATGTTTGCCAATACGGCATCGGTCTGAATGTGTGGAATCCGTGTGACTCCTACGTCTTGGGTTTACGTTCATCGTGATTTCCAGACATGTTCACTTGTTAAATCTGTAGCACTGACTGAGGAAAATATACATCAGATGTACAGAAGATGAACAAGGAGGCGTCCATGTTTGTTTGTTTTTTTTTTGTTTTGTTTTGTTTTTCCCACTTTGTAGCTCAGATGCATTGGAGATATAAAATCTCGTATCTCGGAATAAAATCTCATGAGATCAATCCACACTGACTAAAGTTACCATAGAAACAAACGTCGCCTTCTTTGGTGGATTTACATGCAAAACACACACACACACAGCAAACTGCATTATAATAATAATAATAATAACAATAACTGTACCACAGCCTGGCAGTTGGTGCAAACCATTTAACTTTGATAAATGTGCCATGCAAAACCTTGTAAAGTGCACACACGTCGCTCAGACAAGAATAAAATAAAGAAGAAGTGAAACTGGGGTTTAAGAAGGTGAGATGAATTTGTGTGAAACCAGAAGCGATTGGTGTCGGCTTGTTCTTTTCGTGTAATTCATATTGTTTCTGTTAATATTGCTCAGCAATGGAGTCATTTTCTGTAACTAACGTACTATTGTCAGTTGCTAATAGCTAGGTATAAGATGTAATAACTAGAGTAATGCTTGTTATTTCAGCGTAAGACTAACACAGTTATATTTTGGATGGAGATATAAACACCACACACACGCACACACACACACACCTTTCTTTTGTTGACTTTTGTTTTAAGACCAGATTAATTTTTTCTTCTACAGCCGTACGTCGCATCCCATCCGTTAAATTTGATTTCCCAAGCCTCAGCTATTTAGACAAGGTCTATGCCTGATCCGTGTGTGAAGGCCACCGGGTATACGTCTAGAAAATATTTTAATTGCTTTGTTTTGTCCTTTTAATCGTAACTGCCCGATAGGAGTTACATACACTATAGACACATAATAACAACACACAGGTATGCCATCGTTCTGGCTCCGCAAGTCACTGATCGCCCTTCTGTCTATTAATGCCACGCCTGGAGAGTAATGGCATGCACACACACACGCGCGCGCACACACACACGTACGTAGCTTTCAGTGCACTGCTTGAAAAAAACTTGTAGTGTGAGTTTTAGATCTGTGATTGTGTTATGTGTGGAAATAAAACACAACTCGTTGTGTTGTTATGGAAAAATAATCACCAGTGCAGCAAAGCAGAGTTACTGTTACCACCCCAGTGTTGATTATTTTAATGTAAAAGTGTTTTATTCCTTTTATACCACAGCAACTTCTCTATGACTCCAAATTCGAGTTATTAAAGATCAACCTGTCATAATTTTTATCTGTTTATAGTTACATTTAATGTAGAACATCAACGAAACAAATTAGTGATAAACAAAGTGATATTATTGCTAAATATGTCAAATTATGCTTTAAATACGTTTTTAGGCCCATTAAATTTCAGAAAAGTCGTAGACTTAGTGTTTTTTCCCCCCACATTCTCTCCCGGTAACATAGCTGAGCTTGCTCATTGCGGACTGATCTGTGTTCACTGTGTGGTTATTAGTGCAAGGTTTGCATTGTGTCCAGCGTCAAAGGGTTAAATAAACAACTGATAATTCGGAGTGATAATCAAATTAAGTGTAACGTTAGCAATAAAATGTGTGAACCTTGTGTGTGTAATGTGAAACGTTAATGTCGGTCAATGTCAATGTGTACAAAAATGTCACTGTTAAAGCAATTTGAATAGCAGGCAGTATATCTAATCTAATATTGAACTGAAAATGTATTTCATTTGACACTTGTTGGTTTATGAAACCGTGTAGTGTAGATAATTTAAGATTTATTATGCATTATATATGTCATAATGATCTATTAATATATGTTTGTACAATGGGGGAGGTGGGGTCTGCGAGGATCATTCCGATTATGCTAGGTGTCCACGGCTGAAAAAAGTCGCGAACTACCGACTTACATTATAGCAGCTATAAACAGTCTTTCCCTCACACCTCTCCGTTTTGTCCTCTTTCCTGGAATTAATAAGACCAAAGAAACGTCGCTTGTTACTGAGACACAGCAAAGTCCTCTGTCCTGTAGCGGAAATTTTAAAGTTCCTGCTTCACCTCTGACTGATACAAAAAAGTGCTGACACTGGAGACTCCTTCCACTACTGTGTTGTATGCTAATTGTCTTTTATGAGGGAAACAACTACTGTTCCCATAGTGCATTGTGAATGATGTCATTGCATCGCTTTCCATCTACTTTTAGCCAGTTTTTTTTTTTTTTTTTTTTTTTTTTAAACCAACATTGTTGAGTGTACTTTCCTCAGAAGTACCTTGGCACCATGTTCACAAAGAGCTCTTTTAAACAAAATGGTGGACCAGACCCAAAACACAAGACGACGTGACGTTGATTCACAGAAGTAGTCCTCACTTCAGAGCCAAAAGTCCAGGGGGTGGAGCTGGATCGGATCCAACTCCTCCTATGAGTCTAACCATAAACCCTAACCCACACAACGCTGTACAGCGCAACACAACCCATTAAACGCACTTATGAAACACATCCCACATCTTTGGACAGCTCTGCACAGGTAGGAGGAGCCGGGTCAGGTCTAGCTCCACCCCGTAGAATTTTTGTTCTGCAGCAAGATTTACTTGGATTCATGTGCCACATATTTCCATGGTCTCTGATTGGTGGGGTTCTGAGTAATATACGGGGTGTCCTGTTAGTCCAGCATCACCGGGTTAATGTAATTTATTTATTTATTTTTTTAGAGCAAGGAAGTACAAATAGATATAATTCTACAAAATGGTGCAGAGATTTCTGTAAAGCCTTTGTTTTGCTGTTTTTTTTTCCCCTTTCTTTTTTCCCCTCCTGCCACGGTACTAGACCTATCAGACACCCTGTATTACTGAAACAAGTCTTTTTTTTATAAAAAAAAAAAAAAAAGAAGACGATGATGTAGTGAAAGTGAAACCAGATTGGCATCATGTTTAACATCATATACCATCTCGGCTCTCATGGTATGTCACTATTCTCGATGGCAGAAATGAATGGCATTTGTACTTGCAGAACCTCATGGTTGAGCTCTGTTGAGTTCCACAGTCAGCATAACCAATCAGAATTGAGAATTAATACAAGCCCCGCCCCATTTGTGCTAATAGTAAGCAGGCAGAACCTAAAACTACTCAACAGTAACTTCGGGTAGCGTTGCAGTGCTCCAGAGCACAGTTCCAGCATTTTAGTGACAAAGGTTCATCACTTAATCACCATCTCCATTAGTAATTAAATTACAGAATGACTATAATGATGTGGTGTTGTGTCTCTCTGGCTCTCTCTCTCTCTCTCTCTCTCTCTCTCCATCTCTCAGCACCTTTCTGTATCTGAAGTTCCTGGTGGTTTGGGCGCTGGTGCTGTTGGCCGACTTTGTGCTGGAGTTCCGGTTCGAGTACCTCTGGCCCTTCTGGCTCTTCATCCGGAGTGTGTACGACTCCTTCAGATATCAGGGCCTGGTGAGCATCGCCGTCTACATGATGTTCTTCCAGAAATCCATATGCTGGATTTTTTTATTTTTATTTTTATTTTTTTTTAAAACATCGATCACTTTAAAGCGCTTTAAACAAACCATATGTGTGATGTTTAATGTTGCATCATGGTCGTTAGTTAGTTGATCACATGAAAAAAAAAAAGCTTTGAGTTATACAGACTGTCACACATCTTTTCTTTCAGGCTTTCTCAGTGTTCTTTGTGTGTGTGGCGTTTACATCCGACATCATATGCCTGCTCTTCATCCCCGTGCAGTGGCTGTTCTTCGCCGCCAGCACGTACGTGTGGGTGCAGTATGTCTGGCACACAGGTAACATCAGCACACCTGACTTTAATCCTGACTTCATTTGAGAATGAGCTGCAGCCATATTTCATACAATATAAAGTCGTACACACGTCAGCGTACAAAAGTCAGCAGCTGAAAGCTGTTTGTTTAAAAAACAAAGTAGGAACGCCTGTGGTTTGCTATTGTTTTTGTTTTTTTTTTAATTAATTTATTTTTTTAAAGCAGTTTGATGTTCAGTCTTTGTCAAAGTGTCACTTGTGCAAATTTTGCTCCAGGCAGTTGGAGCTTTCTCTTTTTTTTTTTTTTTAATCATTCACGGTCAGGTAAAACCCACAGAACTAGAAAAGCAGTATGTGACCGTAGAAGCCCTCATCATCACACACACACACACACACACACACACACACACACACACGCACACACACACACGTAAGCCAGGACATGTTTATTTGGCCAGTTTAACCAGCAAAGCAATGAGTAATGTGTTATTTTTGTGCATTTGTGAAATTCCGAATGGAAATGAAAGAAATTGGAAAAATCCTCTGAAGTGAAGTAGAAAAGTTTTACTAACAATAAAGCTCAAACGAAAGATAATTTAAAACAGACTATTCAACTAAATGATGGCATAGAAGTGATGCATGTCTAATTAATTTCCACATTGTGGAAAAATGGAATTCTGCTCAGTAGTGTGTGAAATGCGTTGCCATCTGTCGTACATAACTCCTAGCATGCGGAGAAGGATGGCATCCTAACTAAATGTTTAGCATATAAAAAAGCTTTTACAGTAACAATGAGAACTTGATAAACAGCCTATGGGCAGTGGCAGAGAGAGAGATGGACAGACAGACAGACAGAGAGAAGGGGGGGAGAGGGAGAGAGAGACAGGGCAAAGAGAGATACTGACATATTTTGTCAGCAATTATATCTTTATATTTATTAAATTTTTATTAGCTATTTAATTTTAATCTTTTGTTTTCCTAAGCTAAATTTCCTGCTTTACCTAATTAGTTATTACTATTTTATCTTAATAAAAAAAATCTCAAAGCAGTAGAGATTTAGTTGCTGACACCTAAAAATGGAAATTTTGTTTAAAAAAAAAAAAAAAAAAGTAAAAATGCGAGCGGTAAAGGACTTGCTGATAATAGCAACTAACAGTGGAGTAATAAATAAACTGAACGCACAGTGCAGATCAGATCAGTCCAAGCTTGTTTCACACGCATCAGCAGAAAGGCTAATGACAGCTACGAGCTCACAGGTTTGGATGTCAGTGTGATGAATAGAAAGTGAAGGCTGGTTACGAGAAAGCCGCGTCCGGACCTGTTGATGGCTCAGGGGTGTCATGCTAATGAGTGCCAGGAAACAGAAAGTGCAGATGAACCAAAATAAAAAAAAATCACTAGAGCTGAGTCGAGGTTTCAGTAGCAGTTCCTCACTGAGAGGGAAAAAAATTTAGATTTACATTCTCCCTTTGCCATAAACAAACGTTCTACAGTACAGCAAAGACGTGTCGAAGTGCTTCGAGAGAGATGGACAGAGAGGGAGATGTACAGACAAGGAGAGATATGCAGACAGACAGAGAGACATGCAGAAAGTGAGAGAGAGAGACACAGACGGAGAGAGAGACATACAGAGAGAGAGAGAGACATGCAAGAGAGAGAGGCGATCAGAAAGAGAGACCTATGGAGAGAGAGACATGTAGACAGAGAGAGAGTGAATGAGACACAGACAGAGAGGGGGAGACATACAGACAGAAAGACAGACACAGGGAGAGAGACACACATCGAGTTGGCCAGAGAGAGACAGAGACAAAGAGAGAGAGACAGAGATAAAGGGAGAGAGATAATAGAGAGAGACATGCAGCCAGAGGGAGAGTGACAGAGCATCAGAGAGATACAGCGAGACGAGTCTGTATTAAATATCAGACTGTATTCAGGGGCAGAGTCTCCATTTTCTGTGGTTAAAGGTTGTTCTTTTTTTTTGTTTGTTTGTTTTTCTTTTTTTTTTTTATAAAAAAATTATTTATTTATTTTTTTTTTACAAATGAGAAGATCTTCAATAATGCTAAAAACAGTAAAACAAATACATTAATGAGGATTTAGTTGATCAGCTGAGCTTTTAAAAATGTGCGTCGCTTTACTTTGAAACGCTTTAATCCAAAAACACTGAGTCAGGGCTTTAAGGCGTGGCTGAACTAAACAGAGTCAGTGTAAACAGAGCGACGCTCTAGTAATCTAACACAGCGTGTGGCTTTGCGGCTCAGCTGAAAAGAGAAAATGATATTTACAAAGACTTTCTGAATGAATGTCATGAATGAGGCGGTAGATCCATGATCATGGAGAACATTTAGGATGCAGGTATAGTTCTGGACTCGGTAAAGATGTTCAGATTAAAGCAAATGGCTCTCGGCTGAGAGTGATAGACCTGGTAATTACTGTCGGCGGGATAAAATAGCACCTGGTCTTGTTTGTCCTCACCCTCAATCGGGACAAAAATCGAAGAACAGGTGTAATTTTGTTTTGATGAAAATGTACGAAACACAAAACCACTCATTTTTACAACATGAATGGACTTGTCAATATCATCAGCATGATTTTTTTTAAAAAAAAGCTATTTTGTTGCAGCAGATACAAGCTGGCTAATTTGAGAGAGGTTTTTTTATATTGAACTTGATGGTGTTTTGCGTTTACAGTCATGTCAGAAAGTTCCTCTTGCTTGTGTTGGGATGATTCTTGTTTGTGAGTGTGCTCTGGAAAATCACTGTGAGATGAGTGAGTGCTGTGAGTGGCATGAGTGAGTGCTGGGAGTCTTAGGAGAGCCGGTACTGCTCTGATCGAGTAGATTAGAGAACACACAGGTTATATAAATTGTCTTGATCTTCCTCTGTGTACAGAAAGAGGGGTCTGCCTCCCCACCGTGTCCCTGTGGATCCTCTTCGTTTATATCGAGGCAGCGATACGATTCAAAGATCTGAAGGACTTCCATGTGGATCTGTGTCGTCCCTTCGCAGCACACTGGTAAGAAACCAGTCGGGGCCTTGAGTCCGTCAGAGCAGCACACATCGTTTCTGTTTTCAACAGTGACCTCATCACTCTGTCTCTTGACATCCGTGTCATCCGTTTGTATTCAGAAGGTGGTGTAATTTTAGAGGAATGTCTCACCCAATAGCAAGGACAAAGAGCAGGCAGATAGAAACATGATTCACACCTAAGTGGAAGGTGGGGCTCGAGTCTGGCAGCACATGGAAAATAACCAGCTGTAGCTTATTCGTCACACCCCAGAAGACTGCTCGATTAGTGAGGCTCTGTGGAAATAGTCCTCGCTGCAGAACCGAAAGTCCAGGGGGTGGAGATGGATCTCATCCAATCCCTCCTATAAGCCTAATCCCCTGACTCTAACCCACACCATGCTGTGCAACACAACACGTTAAACACAGTTATTCAGCCCCTGAACTTTGGCTCGACTCTACCCGGGTAGGAGGAGCTGGATCAGGTCTGACTCCACCCCATGGACAAGCAGTACTTCACTCCATGTGGTCCATTTTGGACGATATTTAAACAGTTTTTTTTTTCAAAAATGTATGAACAAATGAACCAGACCTGAAGTTAGTCCTGTCAGTGAGACGACGCTCTTGATTCACTCTCCTGCACCCCCCAAAATGAAGAGAACACCACGTTCAGTGTGTGAAGAGTGTCTGTCAGCTGAAAATTTTACATCACACAAATCACAAAGAATCGAAGTGACTGTAGTAACGAGTAGTGAAGAGGAGTCTTTATTCTCCAAAATCAGAGGAAGAGAAAACTTTATTGAACAGACCTGGAAAGTCCGAAGAAGTACCTCGAATTCCAGCAACTCATTGAAGAACTGAAACTGTGAAAAATGTTATTTGTTTTAACAGCCTTTCTTTTTTTAAACTCAAAAAATCATGAGTATTTGTTGTATTCTTAGAGTCTGTTGGAATGCAGTCTGAACGAAAAAAACCCCACAAATATACGCTTGGTCTAATTTGGAAAGTGACTCGTCGTAACAGAATGTATTCAGACTACATAGGCAAAGCTATAATTGGGTGTCATGAGCTATTATGTTAATGCATCAGCTTGATTTCTCGGTCTGATTGGGGTTAAAGCGGAGAGGCGGCTCGCTGGATTTAAATAGCTGTATGTGATCAAATTTTATATTTCCCTTTCCAAAGATTCTTATACGTTCTTGGACTTTAATTGAAGTTTTAACTTCAGTTGAGTTTAATATTAACTGTACATGCATCCTAACGAATTTTTCATGATGTAAAAAAACCCACCCACATGTGAGAGCTGTTTTTAATCCATCTCTCCATCTCTCTGTAGTATTGGATACCCAGTGGTGACGCTGGGCTTCGGCTTTAAGAGCTACGTGAGCTACAAGATGCGTCTGCGAAAGCAGAAGGAGGTGCAGAAGGAGAACGAGTTCTACATGCAGCTCCTCCAGCAGGCCCTGCCGCCAGAACAGCAGATGCTGCAGAAACAAGAGAGAGAGGCAGAGGAAGGTAAGGGATACAGCAAGTGTTGTGATGTGTTTAGTGTTTAGAACCTAGAGGTGTGCAGCTATAGCCCTGGACAGCCACTCTAACATATTTTGGTAAGATCCCCAAGGACCCCTAAACCTGATAATTAGGAGTTTGAGTTTGATGTGTGCGAGCAGGGAAGCTGTGTTGGACCTCCTGCTCTTCAGGAATGGAGTCATGCGCTCGGATGTAACTTATTCAGGCTTTAGCGTTGACTAAACCGATCCATAAACGAACATCAAGCATCACAGAGCTTTAGATTTATTAGTCCATACTCTCAAAGTATCTCTCGTAATATTTTTGTGCAAGTAAATAGTATATGTGTATATGAAGGAGATATTTTAGAGGATAAAACATCATGTTTGTGGTGTTTTTCCTTGTGCCAGATGTTTGTTTGTTTGTTCGTTCGTTCATTCATTCATTCATTCATTCATTCATTTATTTCAATTGCTGGTTTCTTAAATACATTTTATGTTCATTAAGGTCCAGTACCAAACAATAAAATGGAAGTCATTCCTTAAATCAAGACGTAAACGTCATTTAATATTTTGTGATTAGTTACATTGGTATTGGGGAGAGGAAGTTATTGTCTGTGCAGAGATAAAGAGTGGATAAAATCCCCATCCCTTGGAATAAATTTTTTTCTGTAGCGCTTTTAAGAGTAGAAATTGTCACAAAGCAGCTTTACAGAAATCCGGATGTAGATTTAGATGCCTAATGAGGAAGCCAGAGGTGACTGGTGAGCGGAAAATTCCCTGAGATAACATGAGGAAGGAACCTTGAACAGGACCTTAAAAAAAGGGAACCTGTCCTCTTGGGTGACACTGGATGGTAGGGTTATGAGTCAGTACAGTATACAGGTGTAATAAAGACAAACAGTACTAGAGTACTTTTAAAGTGTGTTAAAAGGACGTTTGGCAGGGGCACATTCTAAACAGGCTTTATGATTACAGCAGCAGGAATTCTCTTTACTTTTGTAGAATTTTTGATCTCGTTGTCATACGCGGATTTAAATCTAAACCCTGCTCTCCCGGCAGCAGCAGCTAAAAGTACACACGACGCCGACTCGCCCCCCGCAGCTCAGAACGGCTCCGCTGGTGGCAAGAAGCCTGCATCGAATACTTTACCGGAGCTGGAGTACCGCGAGAAAGAGCGAGGCAAGGGCGAGTCTAAGAAACAACATAATCAGAACCAGAACCATCACAGTAGCATCCTGCCTGTAGTGGACTATAATAAAGCACAGGAGCTGGAGTACATGGAGAATAATGTGAACAGCAAGAGACTGAGCAGCTCCGAGCTGCTGGGCAGCACAGAGAACCTGCTTCTGAAGGAGGACAACTCTTCATCGTCGTGCTCGTCCTCTTCATCTAATTCCACCTCCTCGAAAAATCACAAAAACGCCAGCGTAGGCGGCGGGGTCGGAGGTAACTCGTCGCCCCGCGGCCACGGGACGGCCAACGGCAGCGTGCCCTCCTCAACAGGACCTTCTTCTTCGTCAGGGAAGGGCGAGAAGAAACAGAAGTGCGGAGGGAAAGGGGGGCACAGAGATCCAACAGATAACTGCATCCCCAATAACCAGCTCGGCAAGCCGGAGGCGCTGGTCAGGTAAAACACACAAGCACTCCCGTCCAAAATGATAGCCTGATTATCATTACGTGTAAATATACAACAGTCTGGTTTTATTATGTTTTACTTTTGTCCCAGTGAAGTTTAGTGTCGTCTAATTTTCAAAAACTGGTCGGAGCACCATCCCAAACAAACAGCGCCAGGGAGTAAACGCAGCGGGGTTTAAATAAATGCTGCGTATGTGAAAGCATGCACAGGGCTTTATTGGATTTCTAAATGGGGTTTAAGGAATCACATAACGAGACCGGACATGACAATGACAGGATGTGACAATGACAGGACATGATGGGACAGGACATGACACCGTAGTATGCAGTCACGGCTATCGTGGGTCTTACTTGCCTCTCCATGGAAAAGGCAGCTAAACTTACCATTGATTGTTTTTATTAATTAAGGAATTCAGACATTGAGTACAATTACATAGTCATAATAATACTGTAATACATAACTGTAACTTTTTTTCCTTCTCGTTTAACACCAGGCTGGAGCAGGATGTTAAAAAGCTGAAGGCTGAGCTGCAGGCGAGCAGGCAGACAGAGCAGGAGCTGCGCAGCCAGCTGGGCTCTCTGGGCACGTCAGAACGCAGCGTCCGCTCTGAACTCAGCCAGCTCCGGCAGGACAACGAGCTGCTGCAGAACAAGTGAGGAAAAATATCATCACAGCAGCGTGTGTGTGTGTTTTGAGTTTGTTGTCCACATGCTTATATGCGTTCATATAGTTACATAACATTTGTACATGTGTGTTTTAGGCTCCATAATGCCGTGCAGGCAAAACAAAAGGATAAGCAGACGCTGGGGCAGCTGGAGAAGCGTCTGAAGGCGGAGCAGGAGGCACGAGCGGCTGCAGAGAGGCAGCTGGCAGAGGAGAAGAAACGTAAGAAGCTGGAGGAAGCCACGGCGGCCAGAGCCGTAGCCCTCGCAGCTGCATCCAGGTACACGTCGCACCATTATTCCACAGCCCTTGTTCTGTGTCTTTCAGCTCAAGTCAAATGAGCTGCACATTTTTCTTTATGAAATGAGTCAGCTGGCACTGGCACTTGTCTTACCAACGAGGAGCGTGAAAAACTGTGCACCTGCTTGGTGGGGGGAGGCTCTTGGCTGTGCTCTGACTGTTAAAAGTACTATAAATGCTGCCACAGTCTTTTTTAAAAGCTTCGTACCGTTTTAATGGCGGTTCTGAAAATAACCTGCTTGAGCTGTAATGGCGATAGAATAATAATTCCACCACAAGCCCCTGCCATCACCGGTTCTCTGTTCATTCACATTCATTACATTGTCAAATAAGTCCCAGGAAGTAAATGCCGTTTCAGTCTAAGTATTATGTTCTTAGGGTGTCCTAAGTTTTCAGAAGGAAAGTAGTGAATTAAACCAGTACTTCTAAAATATACTTTTACTCCAATTCTGAAATCTTTACAGCGTTTTGCAGTTCAAAATGGTTTTGATCAGACCAACAAGGGTTTTAAACTTCTTCATCTGGAGGGCGAGGCCGGAGTTAATTTCGTGCATGACTTCTTTAATACGTCCAATACATTCCAGTCCATTTATTTCCATGCACTTCCATGCTGAAATGCCAATGTCTGGGCCACTGATAAACTGCTTCTGTGTGTCTGGCTCTCAGAGGTCTGTCTCTCTCTCTTTATTTTAATATTTTTTTTTTATTATTATTTTTTTTTTGCACATCTTTCAGAGGTGAGTGCACAGAGTCTCTAAGAAGGAGGATCTCTGAGCTGGAGACTGAGTGTAAGAAACTCACGCTGGACATTAAAGTCAAAGAGGACTTGATCCGTGAGCTTGAGCTCAAAGTCCAAGTGAGTATCATTCCCAAGGTTCACCTAGATGCCAAAAAAAAATGCCTTGAAACCTTATGCTAAAAGCTAATTTTGATGCTCTGTCCTCTTTAGGAGCTGCATAAATATAAAGAGAATGAGAAAGACACAGAGGTGTTGATGTCTGCGCTGTCAGCCATGCAGGATAAAACCCAGCACTTGGAGAACAGCTTGAGTGCAGAGACCAGAATCAAACTGGACCTGTTCTCTGCCCTCGGAGACGCCAAGCGACAGCTGGAGATCGCACAAGGTCCGCAATCGGGTGTAGGATAAAACAAATGACAGGAAGTTTAGATTTATCTGCTTTTTTTTTAATCGGAAAGCAGGGCTTAGCTGTTACACCTTTATACCTATATAGACACTACACATTGTGTTCAAGGTCCCAGAACCGTAATGAAAACAGAGTGTTGGTTCCAGCGCACACACACTAGGACGTGCAGTTACAGTGAGGTGGTATGATGCGGCACCGCATGTCCGGAAGTGTTTTATTCCTCTTAAAAAAAGCTAACAATTTTATTTCATTAAAGAATGACAGAATTTTTTATCCATTTATAGTTGTCTGTTTTGCAACAAGTAGCAGTCTTTTCCTCACCATGTTGTCTTTTATTTTCTCTCACAAAGTTAGTAAGACTTTCCTATGGCAGGAAAACTGTCTGCTCAGCTTTACCGCTGTTGCAAAGTGCTGACACGGGAGACTCCTTCCAGAAACGTTAAACATCTAACAGGAAATGTAACCATGTCGAAGATTACGCACATTTTTATGCGGAGCGTCCACCATACGTGTGCACGATGACGTATTAGTTAATACATGCCCGTGATGAGGTGTGCCGTTGTAGCAAATGAATAAGCAGTGCATTTAGGTAGCGTCGTAGTAATATATTAAGCATGTGGATGAAAGATAAGAACGGCTAAAGTGGCATCCTCATAGCAACTTCTTTGAACGGTTACTAAAGTGAAAAAGGCGGTATTTTATATTGACTGATACCGTTTATCAGTGTCCTACTGATGAGGATAAAATGGAATTGGTGCATCTTTACACATATTTTTGAGTTTGTGGAGAGTTTGAATGGAAACACCCTGCGTTATCTGATCCAGAAACCTGATGTGTGTTCCTGTCCCTCCTCCAGGTCAGATCCTGCAGAAAGATCAGGAGATAAAAGATCTGAAACAGAAGATTGCCGAGGTGATGGCAGTCATGCCCAGCATTGCTTACTCAACAGATACCAGCAACATGAACCCAGTCACCCCCCACTACTCCTCCAAGTTCATGGACACCAGTCCGTCTGGCCTGGACCCCAACGCATCCGTCTACCAGCCCCTGAAAAAATGAATGCCTGCACCAGCTCACTCTACCATCCATCCATCCGTCTCTCTCTCTCTCTCTCTCTCTCTCTTACTTTCTCTTCACAGGCCCAGACCTGGCCCCCTTCAGAATGTTTGGGGACTTTTTTTTTTTTGTTGTTTTTCTTCTACTGCTATTTCTCGCCTGGTCAGAAGGATGTCGTATTGTGTGACTGTATTTGTTGTAGTAAAAAAAAAAAAAAAAGACCCAAAAAAAAAAACTTTTAAGGGACATCACCCGCCGAGTAGGAATCTGCTGTTGTTGGATTATTATTATTTTTTTTTTTTGGTAAATGTCTAGAAACCTCACAGACGTTGGTGTGCATTTTGGTTTTTTTTCTGTCTTTAGTGCAAAAAAAGGCTCACACTTTACTTTTCCTGTACATTATTATTGGCCTTAAACTTTTTTTTTCCGAAAGGAGGGGACAAAGTCTCAGATTTAGAGCTTTAGCTCTTTATTAGAATGTTTTGAACTCCCAGATTTCTCACTGATGAGAAATTTGAAAAATTGAAAAACATAAAAAGCTTATGGTCAAATTAGAGCATGTGGAAAAAGTGGTATAACCAAAATTTCAGTAAGCGCCCAGCCGTCACATACCCCAGTGCCTTTAGACAGGACCACATTGGTGAATCTGGAAGATTTTGTCCCCTGCTATCCTTTGAGCCCCGGTTTTACAGCCTTTTCCCGATCAGATCTGGAGCCATTGTCCCGACATCTCTCCGCCTGTGTATTCGGATTCGGCCTGGAAATCTTGTTTACTCCTGTTTATTTGGCCTGTGTTGCACTGTTGATTAAACAATGCTTGAAGAGTAGCTTAGAAGGGGGCAAAAAAAAAGATGTGGATATTGTGCAGCATACACGGCAAGCCTGAGCATGTCCCAGATTATTCCAGATTACTACACTGGCCAGGCAATTCTGTATCTGACAAATGCAAAAATTTAGTCCAGTGCCAAGTAGCTAGGACCGTGATTTTGTTCTACAGTGATGTGCTGCAAAGCAGAAGCAGTTAACAGAACCTTCGAGTGTATTTTCTAGTTCAGTGTCTTGGTAGCAGAGAGCTGTTTGGTGTTGCCACACGATGGCGCTATTGTGCATAGGAAAGTATTTGGTTGTCAGTATTGCAGCGTTCACACCCTGCTAAGGACGCGAGTGTTGAGGAAAGCCAGCCTGTCATCTTTCTCAAGACCCTTCGATTGGCCGGTTTGCTCAGTGGTCACCTTTTTCGCCTTATTCGAACATCAAGTGTTCAGTTGCAAAGGATGCAGTTTTCTGTGAATGGAAAAAAACATTGCACTTATTGAGCATTTTAATCTCAGATAATCCCTGGGGAAACTGCAACATCAGTGCGTAAATGAAGCTGGAACCCTCATCCAGCTGTGATGACAAGAAGATTCTAACATTACATAATGTTCTAGTGTGGTTTAATGTGTTATTAAGGTGTCTTGAGAAAGAAAGGCTTCTGATTATTTGAATTTTGAAAAAAGCCCGTTGTTGGTATTGCTCTTCCAGTACTAAGATTGGGATAGCCCCAGTGAGTCGTATGTGGTGTTCTAGTGATCAGCGATGGTTGTTGGATTTTTTTTTTTTTTTTTTTTTTTTTTTTTTTTTTTTTTTTTTTTTTTTTTTTTTTTTTTTTTTTTTTTTTTTTTTTTTTTTTTTTGAGTGTGCGTGTGTGTTTAAATTATGGACAGTTTGTCCCTGAAGTGTTCTCAGAACGTTAACGTCCGCCTACGGTGAAGTTAACCGGTCTGCAGACGAAAAAAAAGAAATTCAAATGAAGAGAAGAAAGCACTTGTTTGCGTTCTTTGCCCGATGTCACCTCTCCCTCTTTCTTTCTTCAGACCTTACCGTGGCTGCATTCTCACTCTGTGAGGTTTTCAAGGAATAAAAGGTTTTTTTTCCTGGCATCTCAGAAGTCTTTGTGTTGTCTGCTCTGTATGATTGGGAAGGATGGAAGATTGATTTGGTACCTTTTTAACACTCCAGGCTTTGTTGTTGTAGGTCCAGGCTCAAACAGAGGTCATAATACCGCATGCTAACCACTAGATGGTGGGAGCCAAAAATAAATATCAGCTCTGCTGACTTTCACTCATGCAGTTAATTGAGAGTAAGAAAAGGACCATTTAACAGATGCTTTTATTCAAAGTGACTTAGACATGATGCAGGAGCTAGTCCAAGCGGTTAATTACGCCAACAGAGCCAAATCCCCTCCATCTGACCAGGGCTGAGTTTCTGAAATGCATAGCAAGCACAAAGATCATCTTCAAATGGTAGAGCGAGCATCACATCGAACACACACACACTCTCTCTCTCTCTCTCTCTCTCTCTCTCTCTCTCTGTGTCTCTCTCTCTCTCTCTCTCTCTCTCTCTCTCTCTCTCTCTCTCTCTCTCTCTCTCTCTCTCTCTCTCTCTCTCTCTCTCTCTCTCTCTCTCTCTCTGTTAAGATGATGCTTTTGGGGAAACTCATCCCAGAAACAATTTTAAGATGGATGCAGGAAGAACACAGATAGTCATACTTAATAAACTAATGAAAACCTTTATGGAAGGAGTCTCTAGTGTCAGTGTCAGTGCTCTGACTTAAAGCTCTGACTTAGAAAAACCTTCAGTACAGTTTAAGAATAAAATAATTTTATGTAAATGTCAAGTAATGTAAAAAAAAAAAACCACCTTTGGTTATTTTACATTAATTGAATTTACTTCTTATTTATTTTGTTCCAAAAAAACCCCAAAAAACACAGAGGCATGAAGGATCAGATGAAGAATTGGGGTTTGATTTGACAGCCTGTCCAGATCAGATTTAAGAATAATGTTTTGTTTTTAAAGGTTTGAAAGGTAAATTAACTCTATTCTTCGACTAAAAGGTTCTATCTAGCACACTAAAGGGTTCTCTGGTTTGTCTCTCACGGTGAACTCGTAAGGCTGTGTGTGAAATACTTGGGTTAAAACCTGCAGCAGAGGGTTTCCCTTTTAAAAACAGTTCTAAGTAGGACTTCTGTAAAAAAAAAAAAAAAAATCAGGACTTTTGAGGAACCCGGTTCTATTCTGTTCTGTTACGCCTCGAACTTGTGAGAAAACTCCATAATCACTGATTTGTGAAACCCTTTAGTATTGTTAGTATTAGTATAATTAATATTATATCAGATGCTAATAGTAGATTTTTGAAAGAGGTTACCTTTATATGCAGCTGCTTTTTTCTGTACAAATGCAGTAGCTCATTCAACATTTTGTGTGTGTGTGTGTGTGTGTGTGTGTGTGTGTGCGCGTGTGCGTGCTCCTGGCCTGGCAGGTCTATTTATAAATGACATTTGTGCACTAAGCTACACTTAATTGAGTGTCTGGGGAATTGTATTGGTATCGTTAATCCAGGAGCACATTTTATAATTTAAAGAATTTCTCCACTTGCTATATCTTTAATTTACCTCACACACACACACACACACACACACACACACACACTCTCACTCTCTCTCTCTCTCTCTCTCTCTGTCTCTCTCTCATGCACACACTAAACTGCACTGTAATTATTACAGCACACTATGTTTAAGTCCTGAGGCCAAATCCGTCTTTCAGAGAGTGTGTTTAAACGGTGAGAAATAATTAAACGTTTCGAGTCTCAACTCTGTTTGCTATGCAGAGGGGACTATTAGATGAGCTCCCATTAAGCCTATTCCTGCAAAGCTACAGTTATTGCAGAAGCCTGAAATCTCTAAGCATTCTGAGCGACTTGCGTATTAATCTTTAGAATAGCCATGTGATCTTCAAAGGCATCCAAAATTTGTTTTCTAATGAAATCCATAGTTGACTTTATATAGTTTAAACTTTTTTCATTAATGTGTTGTTTAACGGTGTGCTACATTACCCACAGTGCTTCGACTACCTGCTGATAGTGGAGCCAATGAGATTTAGCCCTCGCATCGTCTCTATGTAAAGAGAGCGATGCAGCAGCGCTTTAGTCCGTTCTCTCACCTTCTTATCTGTACACTAAATAGCTGATCCGAGTCTTTGCTGTAACTCATCACAGTATAGCTGCATTGTATTCTCGAATCTTGAGTCCAACGTTCACACCATAGTCTCAGCCATGTCTCGGTCGGGTTTTTTCCATTAATGTGACGTTGAACATTGGTGGAATATGGTGAGTGAAAAAAGAAGCTCTTACTCTACAGCTAACACAAACCTGGTTGTAAAACTGCTAGCAATGTCCCAACGTCCCACTAACCATCCCAACAATAATGAAAATACAGCCCCAAGCGGCAGATTAGCACCAGAATCACTAAACCCATCACAAATATTTCCATATAAACGTTTGTAATGTGTTCCAGGGTGAAGATTTCCTTTAATCCAGATGAAAATCAAGTCTCTGCTGTGAATTTCAGAAGAAAGCCTGGCATTTTTTCGAGCAGAATCACAAGCACTCAGGAATGCTGAAGGACTGGATTCTTCCTGCATTGCTAAATGACCTGAAGTTAAACTGAGAGAAGGATTCCACTCTTCTTCACAGGAAGCTTTGCAGCTTTAAAGATTATTTCTGACTAAGACTTGGGTGGGATTGTCCTCCTGGACACCCGGATCTGTCACTTCCTCTGGGGCTGATTGACATGCATGAGTCTCTTTCTCCTAGGACTGTTGTCCTTTCTCTTCCTTTGGGTTTCCTGGAAATGACTCATGCAGATTTTTTTTTTTTTTTTAAGTTTCAGTTAAGGTCGGGTGGAGGGACGACTTCTGCACATCTCTAGGGATGAATATTTTTGAAGTGCCATTTGATCTGAAGTCATGATGTGAATATGAATAACTCTGGTGCGAGACATTTTAGCTTGTGCGTAGACCTCAGGATCATTGCTTTTAGGGTCTTGCATGTTTTTCAGAAAAGGAATCTCTTGTTTCAAGAGTGACATGATGGCCATGACATCATTTTTCAAAAATTACAGGGTGCATTTAAAGCAAGCAAATAATTTAGCAACGTTTCTGAAGCTATCATCAACTCATTTTAAACGTTCTCAATTGCTTCTTGTGGGGACACACACAATCTTATTGTTTATTTCTTAATTTTTTTAATTGTCATTTGCGACAATGAGGATCGCTACGAAGTCAGAGGCAACAAATCTCGCAATCATATCATTTGGAGTATATAATCTCAGAAATTTTTGTGCATATTTGATTAAAAAAGGAAACTAAATAAGTCAAATGTTGATGTTTCCCGTAAAAGAAGCCAAAAAACGATGCTTAGTACTCCAGTTTCATTCTAATATAATATTCATCTAATTATTAATTTAAAATGAACCTTTATATTATTAAAGACGACGGGAATTAATGAGTCACAATGACTCACAGGTTGACATATAATCAGGAAACAAGCTTTTCAGAATGTATATGACAGGAAGTGATTGTGCCAAGTGGAGTTAAAGCCATATTTTGTTATAGATGCAATTTAGCCACAAATCTGTTAAAAAAAAAAAACACTGACGTGACCAAAAATTGTGTAGTGCCTTGCCTTTATATGCACATCATACCTTCAATGCCATTCTTTGTGGTAGATTTAGTTAAGATTCAAGAACTTCATTAGGTTCCTTTCCAATGAGATTCGTAGTTTGCATGCTCTCACAGGTGCTGCAGTAGAGAACATTACAGGAAAATAATATAGTAAATATATTTTTCCAAAAAATATTCTAAAAATTTAAGTTAATTTTATCTTAGTTTTATCTAAGCAGTATCACACAAGCCAGAGTGTGTGATTCAGGTAATGACAGCTGAGAGTTGCTTTTATATAACAATATTATAAATAGGAAATTAATATCAAGTAATTTACGACATGCTCCGCGAACGGAAATAGATCCCGAAGAAGCCACGCCTGTTGCCTAGCTGGCTAGCTAGCTCACAACGACTTCATCTTCATCTGACCAGCTTTCATATTTTATATATTATATTCTATTCATATATTAATGAAAAAAATTATATTAATGATAATATTTGCCATGCGCACTGATGATGTCACTAATTGTTCAGTGGGACTGTTGCTAGACCTGGAATTTTACAGGGTTAACACAGACAAGCGGAGTGATACAAGCAGTGAAATGTCCCATGGTGGTTATACTAAACATAAACACTCTCGGACTGCTGTTCGTCCAATCAGATTAGTGGAGCTTTACTAACTGTTCTAAACAGATTACATTAAATTACATCCAATTTGCAGAATTTACATAATTTACATACTTACCGCTTATTGGCTGGTGTGATACTATATTTTGGACTTATTAACATACTAAGCACCGCCCACCTTCTCTGCGTCATTACGTCGCCGGGGTGATTTGCATATTGAGTCATGCCCTGTGTGGTGAGCGTGTCAGTCTATCCAGGCTGGATTCGCGTCAAAAAAGGGGAGGAAAATAATCCAGCCTGAGCAGAGAGAAGCAGAAGAAGAAGAAGAAGGAGAAGAAGTTGTTTTCCCTCTGACTGGAATACCGAAGAGAAAGAAGGGCTGAGGAAAAGGAGCCGGCGGAGAGCACGGGTGCGGGATCTGTCCACCCTGTCAGGACCACGCGTTATGGACGCTTTGAAATCGGCGGGTCGGGCGATAATCCGGAGTCCCAGCATCGCCAAGCAGTCGTGGGGTTCAGCAAGACATAAAAGTGAGTTCACATCCGGAAACAAGGGTGATATTAATGTATCGTGGTGAACAGTGAGATGCGGGTGCTGCCTGCGTGGCTCACAGCCAGTAGTGGGAAAGTTTCTTTTCTTTTCCGGTCTCTGTTTCCAGGCTTATAGTTCTGTTAGCTTCAGGAGGATTAAGCAACAACAAACTCAAACAAACAAACAAACTAATTGGCCGTGCTCGCGACAGGTTAACGCTGTATGTTGTTGTTGTTGTTGTTGTTGTTGTTGTTATGATGAAAGCGGGTTTATTTGACTCTCCGAAACCCGGCAACAGCAGCATGTTGCATGTTTCAGGAGCAGGATGAACTTGTCAGTTACGTTATTAATGATAGTGAAGCTAGTCACGAACCTGAAGAGAAAAAACGGGGTGAGTTAGCATTACGGCTAGCTCACACGTCAGAGACATGAGCTATCGGTTTTACTGCTTTCCTACAAGAAGCAGAGGCGTGTATCAGTGTTAAACACTGTCTCTACTCTATACACACTGCTCCTACACTGCTCCGTAACTTTTACTGCAGTCCAGCTGCTTCAGGTACACGTACAGGTTCAGTTACAGGTTCAGTTACAGGTACAGTTAACGGTACATTACAGGGACAGGTACATTTCAGTTACGGTTAACGTTACAGTTAATGTCATATTTCAGTTAATGTTACAATTACATTTATTACAGTAACAGTTAACGTTACAGTTACTGTTACAATTACAGTTATTACCCTTACAGTTAACGTTACGGTTACTGTTACAATTACAGTTATTGCCGTTACAGTTAACGTTACAGTTACTGTTACAATTACAGTTATTACTGTTACAGTTAATGTCATATTTCAGTTAATGTTACAATTACATTTATTACAGTAACAGTTAACGTTACGGTTACTGTTACAATTACAGTTATTACCGTTACAGTTAACGTTACAGTTACTGTTACAATTACAGTTATTACTGTTACAGTTAACGTTTCATTTCAGTTACTATTACAATTACAGTTATTGCCATTACAGTTAACGTTACGGTTACTGTTACAATTACAGTTATTACCATTACAGTTAACCCTTACAGTTAATGTTACATTTCAGTTACTGTTACGGTTACAGTTACAGTTATTACCATTACAGTTAACGTTACATTTCAGTTACAGTAAATATTACAATTAATTACAGTTACTGTTACAGTTACAGTTAACGTTACATTTCAGTTGCCATGACATTCTCGCGGTTCCTGTGACTCTCTGCTCGGATTTGAACGGCTCTTCACGGATCTTCGAATGAGATCAGATGTTACTTATGGGAATGAGTCTATGAGACTGTTCCCTGAATCCGATGCACTTCCTCAAAGGTTGTGTTTGTTTTGTTTTTCCTTCATCTCGCCACGTCACCGAATACACTGAAAAGTCTGCCTCTCATGTACAGTATGTACACAGCTGCCGGAGTGAAGTCAGTGAACTCCATGGGTGTGTAAACCTCGGCTGTGCTCAGGCAGTGTGCTGCCAAGCAGTTTTCAGGGGAAAGTAGCTAACACACACTTGAAAAGAAGTGGATAGAATATTTGTGCCCGGTGATGTCACAGACTGATTTGCATATGCATGGACTCGACACGATCATTTGCATATCAATCTGGGTGACATGAAGAAGGAAGATTTTTCTGGAGGCCAAAATCAGAATAGAAAATTATAATTATAACTTATTATTTATAGAAAGATGTTGTCTTCACCTCGGTAGAGATGGCACGATAGTATTTTTTTTCTAGTACCAGCCGATACGCAATACTCGATACTCATATGATATTTTGTTGTTTAGATGATTTAAAAAACTTTTCTTTAAAAATATTACATAGCTAAAAACATGACAGGCAAAACCACAGCTTTGTTTATTCATCTTTTCAACACAAATATAATAAAATATAAAGAACAAAATATAATAAAATTAATCCTAACAAAAAGTATAGTCATGTTTATATATGAACACTTAAAGTTCAGATTTTTTCCCCCCAAATCCAATTGCAATCTTTTCCATTTGTTACAGGATGGGATCAAATTTGTTCTTTTTTTTTTTTCCCCTCCAACATCCAATCCTGGCACCACATCCAGTCTTGGCACCACAAACTATTTAAACTAATTATTTTCATATTTACAAAATACTACAATTGTTACAGCAGACAAAATGGAGTGGCGGTAGTGAGTAGTTGAGAAATAGATGTGAATGAAATGGTTACAGATGGAGTTAGCTGTAAATTTGATTAATCTATTGGGGACAATTACGATCAGCGATTAGTTGTTGGGAGCTTACGCTGCATTCGACTTACCTTGGATGTGAGAAGTCATAGCTTGGAATTACGTCATTTCCGACCGCCGTGCAAAAGACGGACGCCTGCACGTTCGTCGTTTGTTAGCAACAGGCTAGCCAGTTAACTCTGATGTGATGTATATTTACCTCTTCAAAACAGTGAACTGTATAGTAAGTGCTCTAGATTTAACAAGCAAATATGTCACTATGTTGGTTGATCTACTGCCAATACTTGTATATACGGTATAACTCATTCAAAGTAAAGAAGTGCAGCTGTGTTTACTGTGGATGCAGTGAGCAGCCATGTTGATTTGATGTCACTTGCTGAACTCAGAATTAAGGAGACCATTCCGAGTTTCTTGTAGGAATTCCAGGTTGACTTTTTATTTGTTTTTCTCCTGTTTGGAGTTCGGGAATTAAGAGTTACAGCCTCCAGTCGATTGCAGCATTGGGCTCAGTCAGGCTTTACACACTCATTGTGAGTCGAGTGAACCTGCTCTCTCAATTTGCATAACCAGCAGCTGTGAACAAAACCGCCAAACATGTGGCTTGTCATGTTAACAAGTAACCAGAAAGCTCAAAGTCCTCAGTCCTGAAGACTTTCTCATGTCGGAAAACTTTTCAGCTTTACTTCTGAGTGCTGATAATCACTGACACTGGAGACTCCTTCCAAAAATGTCAAATACACATCTCCTCACTGCATTACAGTAGCTTCGTTATAGACCCGATAGCGTGTTATAATGAGCGCATCTCATAAACCTGTGATTTGCCTTGCAGCCAGAATTACTGCCAGAGCTGCTGTTAGAGGAAATTAATCAAAACCTTTTAACCAATCAGATTCTGGAAGAGTTCATTAGCTTGGTTGCACTGCTTACCTACTGTGGAATTTTGTAATCCACAGATGACAGACACAACATGTCAGTGTTGCTAGGCAATGTGCTTTGTCCTTCATAGCAGGACAGTGATTTTACTGAAGGGAGAGGTGAGAAAGCATACATGTTTGTCTCAATATGCTATGTTTTTATAATCCTTGTGTTTCCACTCGAACTCGCAGCCATCGATCATGAGGATGAAAGTAGTGATGTGTAACTGGTGGGTCAATATGACTGTGGTAACTGCCTTGGAAAACATTGCCGTCCCACAGGATTCAGCCACAGATTTGATCTTGGTGTGTGTGTGTGTATTCACACTCTGAACAGAGATGCATTGCTTTAGTCACGCTGCAGCAGGCTTTCACAGAAAAATCCCCACCGTGCCAGGAGCTGCCTGCCGTCCCTTTTGTCCGACTTTGTAAGGGTGAAACACCCCGGGTCCTCCGACTGAGCAGCCTGTTGCCAGCGCGTGTGCCGCCTTTGGGTCCTGTCCGATGTTATTGTTTGCTTTCTTTAGCTCCAGCTTTTGATGCCCAGTGATGAATGAAGCTTGTACCAGTCACACTAGTATCACAACAGTTTGGGGAACGTAGTCAGCGGAATGATGGATACTCCCCCTGTGTATCAAGGCCTTAGAATACGACGTCTGTGGGGATTGTCGCATATAAGCGCGGTTCTGCAGGTGGCACTATGAAAATTCCACAACTACAGGAAGAAGATTGCGGCTCCTAGATGTCATCCGTCTTAGAATTAATTGATTTGGGCACTCCTTGTTTGTAACGACCGATCACAGGCTTAGCATGTCCGTCTATGGAGTTCGCCCTATAGTCACTGGCTTTCTGGATGCTTGCGTTATTAACACAACATATGACGATGTTCGAGCTGCTTCTTACATACGCACTGGACCGGAGTGTTTTCAGGTCTTATTATTTCCCATGACCCCATCTCCATTTGCATTGACTTATTTCTAGACATGATAAAATGAATACAATGACTATAAACATCTAGAAACAACTGTGGATTGATGAGTAGTGTGACAAATGGAAGTAATTATTTTTCTTTTTAATATAATTGCATTGCTTTGACAGAATTCTCTGGACTGTAGACTCCACATATCTGGCAGTTTCATGCTTTCTGGACATGTTTCGACTCGTCAGCTATTTATATAGCAGCACTGCTACGGTTTTCTACAGAAGCGATGCCCTTTAGTCCTTCATCAGTGTCAGACCACAACCACAGTTTCTGACCACAGCAGTGCCATGAACTGGATATTTTTGGTTGGTGGAATAGATTTCAACCAGGCAGTGACACTGACGTGTCTAAAATCCTGTACGTGATTCACCGCACATGCCATCATTTCAGTATCACTGCACTGTATTTGCTGCATTGCATGTGAACTGTTTCCTGCACATGCAGTGGCTTGTGTTTGTTTGAAATTGTTTGTGGTGTTCCAGCTGACAGCAACTCTGCAGCAGCCGGTAGCGCTGTGGCGTGAGTCAGTCTGCTATAACAGGAAATATTCCACCACAGGTTTCGCATATCTAAGAATACTCGTCTTCTTCAAGATGAAGAAATCCGGTCACAAGTGTACATTACTTCAGCTGTGTCACAGTTGCGTGTCATTGTAGCTGAGAATTAATTCACAGGTCACGGCGACGTAGAGATTTATATCAGATTGTTTACTAGCTAACGTCTTGGTCTAAAAACGCGGTTTTGGCGAAAAATTGTCCCTGAATTGTGTACTTACTGAAAGCGATCAAGCAATTACCCAGATTTTTATTAGCAGTGATTCATGCAGGAAAATATGAACATGCTTTGGCTCATCCTGGTAAAGTTGTTTAGATTGTTTTACCACAGGGCTCCTGAATTCTCCGTCCGGCTTGGTCAGAAGGTGTTGATGAATTTTCTATAACCGCATCTCTGGCAGTAGTTCCGGCTGCCGGGCAAATCACAGGTTTATATTGATGCTCTCATTCTGTTCTGTCAGTATGTTTTTAAAATAACACCTCACACAAGGACTTGTACTGTGGTTGCTGCACTTAAACAGAATTTAAAAGTGTGTGTGATGGTGACGTTTCCTCTGAGGCTTTATTTAGCTTTTGTGGAAGCTGTAACTGTACGTTTTCAGGCACAGGAAACTCTTAAGCATAGAGGACTTTAACCAACTATACTGCTATAACAACTAATAATAGGAGCTAACATGTTTCGTGAATGCTTCACAACAGTAAATGTAAATAGAATGGATAAAAACTCTTTATTTGAATTAATGAAAATATTTGTTAGTGTTTGCAAATTGCTGTGTCGTAAGAAGAATAAAACATTTCACTTCATCACACATTGTTACAGGAAAATAGTCAACTTGGGGATGGTAACTGTAACGCTGCTTCGCCTCGGGCCTCATCACACCACCTCATCGCTGATTATTTTCCTATATCAACACACCATGAAGTGTTTTGTGCCTGTTTATAAGATTCATTATTGTTTTTTGAAGAGTGATATACATACATACATACATACATACATACATACATACATACATACAATAATGACTTCCTGCTTAAGTGGCTCATTGAGAAGCTCTATATATAAGTAAATAAACATGCAAAGCCATGTGGGAAATTCTCTTTCTTTCTTCTCTCTCTTTTGTTGAACTTACAGTGCACTTTTTAGGACATGCACATATCTGAATCGATTTCACTGATGAACATTAGAGTTACCCCTGATTCATCATTTGAGAGTAATACAGTATTTGAATGAATTAAATGAGGAACCTTTATATCGTTGCTTTCAAAAACCAGTGCGGGGGGAAAAAAAAAAATCATCCCCTGCATTTTTTCCCTCCGCATTTGGTTGCCAAGATTCCGGTTCCAGTGGCTGCCAGATTCCTGGTTTCCACACCGTACTGGCGTCACAGGCCATTAGCAGGAATGTGAAACCCACTGTAGCATCACGATTTTGACAGCTCGGCACTTCCAGGCTTGTCAGCAGTAGCCTAAATTGCTGTGGTACAGTGCCTTCACCCTTATTATAATTTTTTTTTGTTTGTTTGTTTAGGCTATGGCCTTCAACTGCTTGGGCTGTGAAGACGTTTATTTACCAGCATCAGACAAAGCGAATCCAATACAGTATGTTTGTTAACTACATACTGTAGTGCTGTATGTTAATCAATAGCATTGGCTTTTCATATGCACTTCAGGCCTGAATGAAACGTCGACTGTCCCTGCTAATCTCTACCACTATTAACATATCCAGTGTAGTGATACTGGCAGTTCTATGAAGCTCAGTTCAGACACATTATAATTGGCGGAGAAGCAAGTCAATCATTTACAGGTATCTGTGGAGGTGCGCTTCCATTTTTTTTGGTGTTGTCGTCGTTTTTTTTTTTGTTTTTGTTTTTTTACATAGAGCCTTGTCAAGTCAGAATCAGTGGTTTCCAGTAAGACAGCTTGATATGGAGTTGCCATATTGCAAAAACATTGCAAGATGCTTCAATTAGGGAGCTACCTAATCTGAGTATATATATATAAGGACCTGACAGTGTTAATGAACAGATATTCGGTTAACCGTTTGGAAAGAAAAAAAAAAAAACCTAACTGTGCAGTGATCAAGTATAATTTTTCTCCTGCAATTAAACTTCCCATCTGTCACATAAGTTTTGTTTGACAGATGTAACGTTGAGGAATAACGAACAGAAATATGAACGTCAGATGAATGTATTTTTAGCCTGCAGCCCTACCGCAGCACCGTGAGCTCTGACAGCGGCTAAAATTCTTCTGAAAGATTTATCCGTCACAGTTTAGGAGTCAAAGCCTACAGAGGTACTGCCTATATTATTCTGTCAGGAATGATGTATATGCGTTATACTTAATAAAGCAGTGAAGCATAAATAAAATCTTGGCTAAATTTGGGAACGGATTGTGTCATAACATGTTCTTTGCGTCAGATTACACGATGAAGATCCTCTAAGGATTACATCATGGACTAGCACAGTCCGGGCTCGCGTTGTTTAAAGTGAGCCTGAGGTAATGATGAGGTAATCATTTTTCTGTCCATTAGCACGTTTCGTTATTACTGTTATCGTATTCGTAGACGTCCTGTGAATTTTGTGTCATGCTGCGCTGTCGTCCTGTAGTGACTTTTAGACGAGTGTCACAGCAGCACTGACACTCTCAGACTCTCTCAGAATTTTGTCGTCAAATGTCTTTGGTCACAGTGGTGCTAAGTCTGCTGTTGGTGAGAATGTCAACTCGCAATCAAAGTATTGTTTGGTGGGGGTTTTTTTTTTGTCTGCGACAGCAAAATAAGGCTTCCATCATAAAGTGTAAAGCATTTGATGCTGTCTGCGTTCACATGTTGCCAGCTATAGCTCGTATACTGGCACCTCAAATGGTTGAGCTGGTATTTGAAAATGTACACGTCTCTAGCTGCATTTGCAGTTTGCTTGTTTGCATAGTGCAAAGGCCAGCAGTGAGCAGTGCATTGTCCGGCCCGGCAGCCATATTGCTCAATCGCACTGTGATGCCAAAGTGGAATTTGGGGAAACTGTCTCATTCAGGCTCCTCATTTCACCCTAGTGACTCAAATAATCACGGATGCAAATTATGGTCTTCCTTCTTCCATTGTGGAAGCGTGTGACATTCACGTCCTTGGCGGTAATGATACCACATCCAAACTCCAGTGAGAATTCGTTCTTGTGGGGTTTGTTAAATCTTTTGTCATGCTAATCAGAATGATGAGCACTTGATTGCCATCACCCTGTTTTGTGAGATCTACCTTTTTAGTTAAATACAAGTTGTAACTGGATGGATGTAGTTACAAATACGCGTTGCAGATAATGCATATATGATTTTAAGAGCTTTCAAATGGTTTGGGACATGTGTCTTAACCCATACTCGCTTATATATTCCTCTACTACATTTTAAGATTAAGACGACTGGAGAAATCTGGACAGGAGGTGCCAGTTTCGCCCTGGAGTCCTTGAACTCTTCTCAGCTTCAGCACAAAGGATCTAGTGCTAGAAATATGACTCTGGCACTAAAAACCTGCTAGTCTCATTGGAAGTTGTTTTATTGCCATTACACCAACACAAGTCGATCAAAAACAAGAACAGTGAGGATGATTTAGATAGTACTTTTGGAGGGGGGAAACAATCCTTTACAGGCCTCTTGATTTCCTTTATGAACGTTCAAATACACCATAACAATAAATACTCTTAAAAAGCCCAGTGTCACTTTCTTTAACCTTTCCTTTTTGTATCAGTGCCGAAAACAGTCCCATTCTCGCCAAACATTTTACTGACACTTTTAGTTCCAGTGGCTGCATTTGCCAAGATTCTTGTTATAATGACTGCCAGATCCTGGGCTTGTCTGCGAGTTAGGAACTCAACCTCTTAAAAACATGAACAGTAAGGTTTATATTATTTTTAGGGGTTTGATTTCACTCAGAAAAGAGCGGTTTGTGAAAATAATTGTCAATGGGACAATGTGAATGGGAGGCACATTGCTAATACTATGTCGTAGTTTGCTATACACTTAAAAATCTGAGCAGATACACACTGACAGTATGTACAAGCATGAATTTTTTTCTCTTGCGCTCTGTATAGATGATGAATGAGACGGGTACAAAAGTTTGTAAAGTTAAGAAGTTGTTTGCGGTTCCCACATCTAATTACGAAACCGTTTGGCTTTCAGCTGGACAGGTGGACGCCAGTTCTTGGAAAATTTGCTGGTTCTGTCGCCAAACATCAGGGCTGACCCTAGCACTAACAAATCCCGTGTTTGTAGTTTTTTTTTCTGACTTGACGTTTTTAGTTTAAACGTATTTCATCGACGTGTTGGTTAAATGTTTCCTTAATTACCCACAATGCCATCTGACTACCTGCTGATAGTGGTGCCACTGGGAATTCATGTTTAACTAAAGAGAACCATGCAACAGCGCTTTAGTGCTTTAGCCTGTCCAGCAATCTTACTTCCTTATCCGTACACTCTGCACAAACAGATCTACAGATTAGCACCAGAAGCGCTAAACACATCACCGATATTTCAAAAACCATATTTAATGTGTTTTAGGGTGGAAGTTTACTTTAAATAATTCTGTAACTCATGAGTCCCAGTTGTACTTGACAGTATAGACTGGGCAAATGCACTAAAATTACATGCTAACGTCCAGCAAAACCGACTATACGGCTTCTTTTCCCTTTAGGAATGACTAATTAAAGGCTAGGGTTTGGTGCCGCTTGTTCAGCACCCTATGAGAAACCACGAAGCCGGAGCACACAGTCTCATATTCTCTTATGCTATAATTTTGTTAGAGCTAGCTTTTAGTTTAGTGCTGGATCAAAGCTTTTAGCGAGTCGTATGGAGCAGCCATTGTTTTTGGATTCTTAGGAACTGTTTTTATGACCCGGCAGGCGTTAATTTGCGACGTTACTTTTAGTTTAATGATTATCATTATGATCATGACGTATATTTCTGTTGAGGAGCCTGAAGTGTTTGTTCTGCTTGTATCTCACGTTATAAAATACACCTCGATTTCTTATTGGGTCATTGTATTGCGTAGATGAAGAAATACAAAGTTTATAGACTATTTTCTCGACCTGTTGGTGGGAACAACTTCTTTTTTTCTGGATTGTAGTGCGTTTGGATTTCCTGAGATTGTTTCCAGCCGCTCTCTCTGAAATTTATGATCTGCTGGCGATATCTTCAATACTTCCCAACTTGTACATCCACATTTTGTGTGTGTGTGTTTGAGAGTGAGAGAGAGAGCAGGCCAGTGCATTGTGTGTGTGTGTGTGTGTGTGTGTGTGTGTGTGTGTGTGTGTGTGTGAAGTCTGAGAGTGCAGATTGCAATCCAGGGTCAGGGAGAGATTTAAGAAAGGAAGGAAGAAAGCCGTCTGAATGATCTCTACTGATCTTATTTACCTTTCTATTCTGAGGTAGATCGTGCAGTCCGGGACTATATCTGGTTGAAGCATTGAAATCGGAGATTGGTCAGTATTAGAGGTGTAAATGTTTTTACTGCTTTAAAGCGCACAGCGTGATTTGATTTCCTTTTGAAGTAAAGTCACGCAAGGGCATATCAAGGGCTGCGTTTATTTCCACAGCAGAAAAATTGTTCTGCACTCATATTTTTATAGTTTTCCAGTAAATAATGTACTGTAAAAAAAAAAAAAAAAACACTGAGCAAAAAAGTATGTATTCTTTTTTTTTAATATCGTTATCATCCGTGTATGTTCTGAAACGGTGTGTGCGAGTGCTGTGAAAGACATCCGATTTTTATTGTCACTTCTCCCGAACACATTAGTAGTTCTGCTGTTTAAGCCCTGAAGCAATACAAATTGTCCACCTGGGGCTATTTACAGCAACTCCCCAGCCTTCCAATCCCATTAAAGCTGCAGGTTATTTATAGGAGGCTTTACGCAGGTTCTGCATACGTATCGACCTTTCTGCTCTGTGTTGTGCCTCGGTCGTCCCGCCGTCTCCGCACTGCAATTATAAAACAGTCCACAGTAACAAGTAGCTGTGAGTGTCACTGATTTCATGTTCTGCGCTGCTGAATTCTCAAAGCTGATTGGAAGCTCCACATATAAAGAAATATGAATAGAAAAAATGATGTAACTGTTGATGTGGTGAAAGTTTCTGTCAGGAGATGGTGCTGAATATTTGAATAATTGAGATGTTGTTGAATATTTATGGAAGGAGTCTCCAGTGTCAGTGGTAAAGCTGTAACTTTATGTTTTCTTCAAGATGAAGGGCTTTGTGGTTTATCAATAACAAGACAATCTGAGGTTTTTTTTTTGTTTTTTTTAAATGTCTTTTTAACTTCAAGATAGCTGCTGTAACAGAAGTGATAACGGGAACTTGTTTTTCTGGACATTCCTCAACATTAAATATACCTGCAAATGGATTTCAAAAAAAGTACAATGTGTTGGTCTTAAATTGTAGTTTGGTAAATTGTCATATAAAAGAAATAAAACACTTCAGGATGTGCTGTTTATAGGGAAATAATCAAAGTCAGGGTGGTAACAATAACTCTGCTTTGTGTCTGACCTCGTTCCCCCACCTCCTTGTTGATTATTTTCCTGTAAAAGCACTTCCCTTTGTGTTGTATTGATTACTTATTATATTTTTCAGCTGAGGCTTTTTTGATCTGTTGACGTTTGCCTGAGTGTCTAATTCCAACCTAAAACTAAACATTTAATATTTCATTTGTCATAGTGTACAATATAGTGTATAATACTGTTTAACACAGCCTTGTGTATTTTTATTATTATTTTTATTTTTTTATTTTTTTGAGTTTATGATTTTCTGTGAAATTGGAAAATGGGTGGAATTTTCCTGGTTTTAAACTGGGAATTCTGGGAGGTTTTTTTTAAAAAATGTTTTATAAAAGATTGCACATTTAATTGTCGTCTTTAAGCCTGGACTGACATTGACTTGTGCAATTCAAGGCGTTTCACTGAAACCGTTACATGGAGAACAAGAAGTGGAGTGATGTCATCAGAATGGGACCATGAGACCGTATTTCAGGAAATGCAATTAACATTTTGGTGCCTTGGGAATCAGCGTTCAGAAATGGCTTCTCCTGATACATTTGAAGGATAACATTACCGCAACACGGGAGGTTGTTCTCACCGAACGTGTGGCCGAATCTGACCACTGCTTTTAATACAAGCGGCCTAATTGAACTGAATTGAATTAGATTTAACCAGTTACTATGGGTTCCATCCTGAAATGCTCCGAGTTGGATATTTTGCCTGGAGGGTTTTTTTTTTTTTTTTGCATGTTGGTATCAGGCAACTCAAAGCATGCCTGAGTGTTGCACAGCAGCTACACATTTTAACATAAAATTAATCTTGAGGAAGCCTGAATTATTTATCTAGACTAACAAATGCATAAAGAGGCCCTTTAAGCACGCTGTAAATCTGTGGTCTTTAAGTTTGTTGCTTGTGGTTGCAACTAGGGCAGGGATGGAGCAAGAGGAAAACATGGCTGCTTTCACACAGTGCTCTTCAGAGCTGCTCTTTAGTTGCCTTCAGGGCTGCCATGCTAACTGTAACATTGTGAAACTGCTAGTATGATACTGGTGTATAAGAATTTATTCTGCAACCATCAGTGTGGTGTTGACATTGTTGACATTGTTTCTGTTATGTTTTTTTTTTTTTTTTTTTTTCACCATTTAAACAGTTATAAATGTAAATAACATCAAAATGTGGCATTGTGGACTTGTATTGCAGCGCATTATCTTTTTCTTTGTGCACTTTTGACACATCTGAGCTTTTAGCACCGCATTTACTGTGCTATAGAAGACAGAATTGTTTGCTATCTTTGTTTACTTTCAGAAATTCCCAGTGTCATATTAGAACACAATATTATAGTAACAGCTAATTCACAGGGACTTGGCAGACGCTCCATAATTCGATGTGTGTAAGTGTTGATATGAAGAGGTTTTCTGTGAACAGACGTTTATTCACTGTGTTTGGAAGGGCTCTCCAGTGTCAGTGCTTTGTAACAGGCAGAGCTAAAGCCGTAGCTGTAGGTTTCCGACACAGGAAAGGCTTTGCACTTACACTGTTGTCTTATTAACTTCAAGAGAGGGAGGAAAAAAAAGAGAGGCTGGGGAGGGAACGACTGTTTATAGACATTCCACAACATTTAATGTAACTATGTATGGATAAAAAGCAGCCTATGGCATCTCTCGCTTTAATAAATAAAGTGTTAAGTGTTAGCAAACTGCTGTGGTATAAGAGGAATAAAACATGTGCTGTTACTGGAAAATAATCAGCGTCAGAGTGGGAACAGTAACTCTGCTTCACGTCAGGCCACATCACCCCACTGAGTCACTGATTATTTTCCCACAGCACATACCCAAGAAAGCCCGGTGTGCTTTTGTAACACGAGCATGTCCAGGCTCTTGTTTTTGCCAGGCCGTATGCACAGCTTTGCTCACATAAATGTCGACGGTGCAGAATTTCTGATGGGACACCGGAATCGGATTAGTGCCTAAAGGCCTGCTAGCTTGCAAGCTTCTCCTGTGTTCAGTGCCAAGTCCACTTTGTGCTCTGTCATGTCGGGTCTGGAAGACACACCCAAGTATCTGAAATTCATACCGACTCTGTGTATCTCTAAAGAGGTAGTGTGGTGTTAAGTGTTGCATCCATTGTATGTTCACTCTGCAGGTGTACCTGCGTCCTTGTAGGTCCGTCTGAAATATTACACCCTCACTGTAATGTAATTAATTGTAGTTTGTAGGTCTTCATTTTAAGCACACCTTAAGTCTTAGTATTGAATTACACTACATTACAGATCTGTGATTAATCCCATCAGAGAGCTGAAGATTATTTTCTGGTACTTTGTCACAAAGAAGGTGTCTACAAAGCCTTGGTCACTGTATGGTATGCTGTAAACTAAATATAGTAAGTACTATCTGATCATTAATAACATCTGACAATTAACAGAGGGCTTTTCTGCATTGTTTTGTCGTTTCCTCTTCAAGAGCGAGGAAAAAAGAAAGAGAAGAAAAAGAGAGGCTGTTGAGGGAGCGATCATTTGTAGCTGCTGTAATGCAAGTGATAATTTGTCTTGTTAAGTGTAAATAAAAACAATTAAGTAAGGAATAGCGCACGACGCAAGCAGAGACCACCCTGAAGTGGATTATTTTCGTATAACAGCACGGTCTGGAGTGTGTTATTCTGCTTATACCACCGCGATTTGTCAAAGATTACAATGTTTAATTCATTAATGAGCACCTCATTATGTATTTTAACAGTTTAGATTTAATGTTGTGGAAAGTCAGAGAGACAAATTAGTTCCTGTTCTTAATTACAGCTGTGATAAACGCGTTACAGCTGTGATAAACGCATTACAGCTGTGATAAACAGTCATTCCCTCAGCAGCACATCTCTCGCTCGCTCTCTCTCTCTCTCTCTCTCTCTCTCTCTCTGTCTCTCTCTCTCTCTCTCTCTCTCTCTCTCTCTCATATAAAGTCCTCTGTCCTGAAGAAGACTTGCTGGGAAACTGAGCACTAACACCTGAGACTCCTTCCGTAAATGTTGACCGTCTCCTAACAAAAAAACGTCACATTAGTGATTATACAGTTTTCTTTGTTAAACAACACGTTTCTAAAATCTGTTTCTTATTAGTCTCTGAATATGTGAAGCATCCGCTGTACAAGTCCCTGTATATGAGCGATTACTATAGAAGAACGAGCGCATTAATATTAACCTAAAGTTTATTTTACAGCCGGGACTACAGTCAAAAATGATACAAAAATACCGCACAGATTTGAGCATTCAACTGCACTGTGGTATAAAAAGCTCTATGTGTAGTTTTTTAATAAATAAACAAATTGCTGTGGTATAAGAGGAATAAAACACTTTGTGAGGTGCTGTTGTTGGAAACTAGTCTACTTCAGGGTACGGTAACTCTTATTCTGCGTCAGTCCACATCACACCACCCCGTCGTTGATTATGTTTCTATCCTGAGCGCCTGTGTGAGTGTATTAATATCTGTTTGACACTAAGGAAACATTTGTTTGGTCCTAGTAAAAAAAAAATGTTGCACAAAATGATTCTTATATTTGTAAAGCAAAAAAAGCTGAAAAAAGTGTGAATAAATTTTAATAAACAAGGTTAAGATTAGGCTTAGAAGTACTTAGCCCTAGCACTACGGAGGTTAACGGAAATGCCTCACAGAGACAGTAATACAAGACCGTGTGTGTGTGTGCTGTATCAAGTTGTGCCGAGCTGAAAGTAGCATTGTGTGTGGAGCGGGTGGAAGACGGAGATATGCAGGTGGGCTGATGGCCACACACAATGCCCCATTCACCATCTGCCATCATTCCTGCGCTCGGCCTCGTTCTCGTCTGTCACCCGCTCTCTCGGCTTTCCTGTGTCGCTTGTTATTTCTCGTGATAGCAGCCTGCGGTGTGGATAAGACGATCGACTCGTTCGGCCCTCCTCCTCTTTCTGTGGTCACTGACCTTGCATGTGAATTTGGGAGAATTCGAGTTTCACTTCCCGAATCCGCGCTGCTTCTGGCAGTCTGATTTCATCAAATGTGGGATGTCCCTTCCTGTGCTGCTCTTAAGACAAACAATGTCTCAAATAGAGGATGAGGTGTAGTGGTTTTTTTTTTTTTTTTTTTTTTTTCCTCTTCTTTCTTCCCCCCTTAGCTAGAGTCTAAAGTTAGACACAGTTTGTTGGCAGTTTTATTAAGTTTTGGATCTCAGAACTGATTCTCTCACTGTGTACTGTGTCTCTCTGTGTCTGTGTGTGTGTTTGCGCGCGTGTGCGCGCGTGTGTGTGCGCGTGTAAAAGCAGCAGCAGTGTGCAGTAATTGACTCATACTCCTGATGACCCCTCCATGGTCTGTTTCACTAAAACCCATTACACACATCACACACACACACCATGTGCTTCTCCAGTGGTGGACATGATTATGAGTATTGCTTTATTATATTAGCGTTCTGTGTTAATTTTATTTGTGGTAGAGTGTGAAATGCAGTTAGTGAGTTGACGCTGTGATTGCTTCGTGTGTGTGTGTGTGTGTGTGTGTGTGTGTGTGTGTGTGTGTTTCCTTGAGTGGGATTTGCTCCACAGACTAATTTTCTTCAGCTCTCACATCCAACTGTGTGTGTGTGTCTTCAGGGATTTGAGGAAAAACACCTGCTCCCTTCCACCTGCCCTCTCCGGGTTTGATATTATGTGTGTGTGTCTGGATGTGTGTCTTCATCTGACCTGTTGACTGATACACACCCACTGAGATGAAAGAAAAAAAAAAAAAGAAAAAAGAAATGTTGCTCAGAGCAGCAGGAAGACTGGGCTGTTGTTTGACCTTCTTGATTTTGCTGTGATTCCTCTCACTCGGCTCAGTGACTCAAAAGAACCTCACGTCCACCAACACGCCCTCAGTTACACACACACACACACGATAGCTCTCCACCTTGTGTATACACACACACACACACACACACACACACACACACACACACACACACACACACTCACACACAGGGGGTGGGGGGGACGCTTTCATTTCCCACCTGATCCCAGCTTTCAGGGCCGCCACAGGGGAGACTTTGATGTGTGAGGATGAGTCCTGGGTAAAGGAAACGGCTAAATCCTGTGATTTATCTCCGTTCTCTTTCTCGACATCCTGTCAGTGTTTGATCTTTATGCTTAAATGAATGAATGAATTATAGCGAATGAGGGCATATCAATCAAATAAAGCTTAATTGAGAGAGAATTATCTGGAGATTGAATTTGGTCATCTGTTGTGCAAAAAGCCAGACCTTTTTCAGAGACTGGCTCTTTTTGCTAATAAACATGCTTAAACAGCACCTACTTGGACAATAAAAGGTCATGTGATTGAAGACTTGCGTGCCTCTGACTTCTAACCCACAAGAATGACATGCTCGTACTTAAAGTTTTCAAAGTGCTTACTTTTGAAAAAACGACCAAAAACGCTGGTTCATCAATAAAAGCTACAGTGTGATCTCATGTCTTATTTCTCTGTGTTGTGCAGTTCTCAGTTCTCCTTTTAGATTTGATCATTTTATTTTTAAGTTTCGTAAGACACAGCATACCAGAGCATGAATATTTATGAGACTGATAAATACCAAGAAACTGTTTTTTTTTTGTTTTTTTTTCCCTCCAGAGAGCTGGGTTGCTCTTCATGTGTCACTGCTTTTAAAGGGGTCAAAATAATGACTTCTCAGAAAAAGAAAAAAAAAAATCATATTTTCAGATTTGTCACAATCATCTGCTATTTATGTGCTTGCTGAGTGGGGAAAAAGAAGCTTTTTCTAAAACACAAAATGACGCGCTTTCCAAGAGACACATTGTGGACACTTTTGAAAACGTGCAGCAGGTGAAAGCGTTGCGTAGGTCAGCTGGTGTGAATCCGACTCCGGTCACTTCATGTTGTGCAGTTTATCATTCGACTGTAGTTCAGTCCTGTGGGCTTGCACCATCTCTCATAAAGAGTAACTTTTTCTTTCACAACACTTGCGTATCTGAAAAAGAAAAAAAAAAAATTAACTTTACAGGGGTTGAAGTGAACTTTGTAGTTGTGCCACCACTGTGGTGAATCGTTTAAAGTCATTTTCAAAGTCAAATGCAAATTCATCAAATCGTGTGCTAATTGTATTTATTCCATGTTGGTAGGACAAATATGAGAGTTACTTACTTCAAGTGTGTGTGTGAGAGTGTGTGTGTGAGAGTGTGTGTGTGAGAGTGTGTGTGTGAGAGTGTGTGTGTGAGAGTGTGTGTGTGTGAGTGTGTGTGTGAGAGTGTGTGTGTGAGGGTGAGGGTGAGGGTGAGGGTGAGGGTGAAAGTGTGTGTGTGTGTGTGTGAGGGTGAAAGTGTGTGTGTGAGGGTGAGGGTGGGTGTGGGTGTGGGTGTGTATGTTAGGGTGAGGGTGTGTGTGTGTGTGAGGGTGTGGGTGTGAGGGTGTGGGTGTGGGTGGGTGCATATACAGTTTTCAGTACTGCTAAATAACGGTTCTCATCCTGCTACAAGTCATTTTCCTCTTCACATTCAGTTTGATTTTTGCGTCATATCTGTTTCATCATTATTTAAAGGAGCAGTTTGTAATAGAAATATTGACAAATATTGACTTCCCCTTCACCCCAACTGTCTGTTGAAACTGCATATGCCTCATGAGTTGTCTTTTAGGGAACCTTTTTTAATATCTGTTCTAGGTGTGGGTGGAATTTATTTCTGGGCCTGAAAAGTCTGAAATGAAAAACAAACAAAATACTGTTGGGAAGTGTTACAGGGTAACATTTTAAATCTCCCTTTTTTTTTTTAAGAGGATCTTATATAAAACTAGAAGGTTAATGTTCTTGGATTTTAAAATGTTAAACAGTTAAGCATGCAAAGACTAAAAAGGCTAAAATAATAGTTAAAGGTTAAAATCTTAAAAATTATGTTCAAAGATTAAGATTAAAGCATTAAGACGTTGCTGTTATATTCCAGGTGGTTGCTATGCTATGCCAGTTGGTTTCTAGAGTGTTGCTAGGTAGTTGCTATGCTATGCCAGTTGGTTTCTAGAGTGTTGCTAGGTAGTTGTTATGCTATGCCAGTTGGTTGGAAGGGTGTTACTAGGTGGTTGCTGTGGTGTTGCTAGTTGGTTGCAAAGGTGTTGCTAGGTGGTTTCTATGATATTCCAGCTATTCCAAGTGTGTAGCACCTGCGGTTTGGTCTGCATGACCTTCCGACTAAAAGTAAAAGCACCCCTATGTCTAAGCTATGGAAAAATACTGAATTTTGGAGTGTTGCTTTGCAGCAACCTAAATGTCAATCTTTCCCAAAAGCAAAAACACCCCATGTCTGTGTGTCTGTGCTGAATTTTGAGGCCCAAATTTTCGAGTAGAATAATAATAATAAGAAGAAGAAGAAGAAGAAGAACAGGATTATAAAGAACAGTATGTTGTGTGCCAAATGATTATATGATTAGTGTAGGTATAGATCTACTTTTAAACCTTACAGTCTGCACCAAACGATTTAAAAGCAACTAATCACCACATTTATCCTAGTTAAGCTTTCGTAAGGAGAAAATGGAGATGCTACAGAGTATAGTAATGAGCTGTGAAGAAAGTACGAATGTGCATGAAGGCACGCTGCAAGCAAAATGCAAAGTGAGCTGCCGCTTCCTGACTTTCAGCTGCACAGATGATTTGAACATATGTTTTATTTATATACTTATACATATAGCTTATATAATGCTTATGCCTTATTTATACTCTTACTTATTTTATTAATATCATGTGTCGGAATGTGTAGCTCAAGGTGTCTTCATTCAAAATTAATGTGGCAGTGGGAGTTTAGTGCATAAGGTGCTGTGCTACTGGCTGTTACAAAATGAAACTTGTGACTTCTACTGCAAATTCATACAAGAAAAAAAACAACAAAAAGCTGCAAACAGTGACCTCTGGGGTCCAAGCACCCTTTGGCAAGTCCTTGCCAAGTTACCTAGAAAATAGAACAATAAAGAGGCCAAAGATGAACGTACTTTTCATCTGGCTAATTGCAGCCGTGGCTTATAAGTAACATCATTATAATCATCATTATAAGTTCAGTTGCAAGTAGCAAAATGATGCAGTATACCAAATTTCTGCTCGATCAGACATATGGTCCCTGAGCTGTTCCTGAACTTGTTAACCTCACCCCCTTTAAAAAAACACACACACACACACACCTCGAATAATTTTCATGAATGTTCCACAAGATATGGGCCCTTAAAAATCATATTGTAAAGACTTGCATGCCTATTTTTTTATTTTTATTTATTTTTTTTTTTTTTTGCGTTAGAGAGAGTGTGAATCGTTTTTTTCCTCCAGCAGTAATAGTGACATTTTAGAATGTTATTCAGTGGACCAAGGTGCATTGCATTATAGAGCAGGGGCTGATTGGCGTCAAGTCTTTGACCTTGTTTTGGCCCGGAGTGATGCTGCTCATTAGAGCACAACAGAGAGAAAAACAGCGGCAGCGAGAAAGGCAATTCAACTGCCTTCAGTTTTGTTTTTTTTGTTTTCTTGCTGAGCAAAACTTATTTCTACTGGGCAGACCTTTCTGAGCAGAAACACTCCATGAGCCGCACAGATTTCTTCTGCTCCGCCCCTGCCTGGTTAGCATAACGACACACCCTCAAGTGTTTTATTCCTTACTTAAGAAAATAAAATGTACAGAATCATGACTGACTTAATTGCTTTATGATAGAAAGAAATAAAAATTGATTCGTGAATTTACGGTAGTTATTTCATTTTCAATATGTTATCCTTCTCACTAAGTGTGAACTTTTATTTTATATAAACGAGAATTCTAGACTTTCAGATGTAACAGTAACTCATAACACACCTGAAATAAGTGTTTTAAGAGAAGATACAAACATTCAGTTGCTGGTCGTGGAGGACAGAGTGTAGCAAGCGGAGCACCAAAGCACGGCGTTTTGTGTCTTTTGTGCACTGGAAGCGCGTATGAGGTTAAATGGGGTCTTTATGGAATCAAAAGGGATTGTGCTGGAAGAGAAGTGCTGATTGAAGTGCGTGCACGTGGCGCTTTGCGTTGTTTCATATGCAGATGGTTTTGCTTGTCTTGCACTCCTGTGTTTCAATTGTTAGAATTGCAGATTTCATGAGCCGATTTGTTGATGCAGGAGTGGTGCTGGATTTAATTTGATCCTGGAAGGAGATCACATTTATACATAAAAAAAAAGGGAAAAATTACCTTGTGGTTCTTTGTGGCATTTTATCATGGCATGGAAAATATTCAGTAAAACAGTGTTTATCAAGTCTGAGATTTTTTTTTGTGTGATCCATTTATGCTTTGCAATTTACTACTTAAGCAAGTATGTTCTCAAAATGATTAGAAATGCATTAAAAGTTTTAAAAAGCAATCTCTCCTTGGTTTTCACAGAGCTCCCGGAGAACTGGACGGACACGCGCGAGACCCTGCTGGAGGGCATGGTGTTCCAGCTGAAGTATCTTGGCGTCACGCTGGTCGAGCAGCCGAAAGGAGAGGAGCTGTCAGCCGCCGCAGTCAAGAGGATTGTTGCCACGGTGAGATTGCCATAGAAATAACCTCTGACCTCACAAAATGCCCAAAAAGGGGCGCTTTGAGGCTAAGGAACAGAGCTCAGAATTAAGATCAAAATCATGTGTCAGAATTAGGCACAGAAAATTGTTCTTCCTCACTGATACAGTCAACTCCATCATTGGCACACTTTATTAAAATAAGCAAAAATAAATAACAGATACAATCATTTTGAGCTTAAAGCCTATGTGGACACTGTTATACGTGACGTTTTCTGCAACAAAAGTAGTGAAGTTTTTTCATAATTCTGATTTGACTGATGTGGGGGGCAGTTTATTTATGTGACGATATTTTTATTAATATCAATTATTATTAAATTCAATTTAAATATTTACATAATATTAAATATCCATTAGCTGGCTTGTACAGGTTAACAAGTGTAACCTCATATTTGGAGATTATGAATTTCTGGAAAGCATTAAAAAAGAAATTAAGGATTGCTTATATTTTCGGGGTATTTTTTTAATATTATTTTAAGGTGTCAATAATTTTGCAAGATATACACTACTATTGATTAAATGGTTGATTTAAATATTTTTGTTGGAAGAAATCTAAGTGTCTTGTACAATTGTTTGAGTGGAATATTGCAATGTTTTCTCTGAAGGATGCCAACAATTCTACGAAATTTTCATGTTTCCACGTTCCGAGCCGAGCTGTTTGTCAATCGGGACTCGTCAGAATTCCTCTCCATACATTCTTTCCCCTCGGTGTAGTCAGACACTGGCTTGTGAAGTAGTGAACGTGTGCAGTCGAGATCAAACTGCATTAATGGTGTTAAAATAGACTCAACCTTTTCTCTGGCCTTTTCACTGCGTCGCACCAAAGCGCAGAGCAGGACACTCATCATGACAACACAAATGTGCAGTTATATTAAACACCTCTCTCTCTCTCTCTCTCTCTCTCTCACTCTCTCTCTCACTCTCTCTCATACTCTCTCTTTCTCACTCTCTCTCTCATACTCTCTCAGGCCAAAGCCAGTGGGAAGAAGCTGCAGAAGGTCATGTTGAAGGTTTCTCCGAGAGGAATCATCCTGTACGACAGTGCCTCAACTCAGCTGATAGAGAACGTCTCCATTTACAGGTCAAACTGCTGATCTGTTTTCTTTCTCTTAACATTGTGCAAGCAGCTGTTTTCCTGATGCCCAGTTGACGCATTTCGTTCTCATTCGCCTAAAACGAGCTATGTGACGAACAGGTCAGCCGGGGAGTCTTATAAGAGACGCCCGTCTGCTGTCTGACGGACATGACCTACACTAATAATGCATACTTTTACCCATGGTTACTGTTTAGCACAGTAATATATGGTTTGGAAGGTAGACAGCATCATTCTTGGGTTTTGTTTAAAAAACAGTCCACCAGTTTTGGGGGAGGTTCCTGGATGAAGAAGAGAGAGACGTGTGGTCTCTATTGACGTTAGAGTGCACACACAGGACAAAACACAGCTGTGCCTGTGATGTGAGGTCATCATCTTCTGCTCTAGGGATGTAACTCAATACAAATGCATTATTCAAATAAAACAGATAATAACAGATACCAGTAGTAGGAAGCACACTTTTTTTTTTTTTTTTTTTTTAAAGAATGCAGGTTCACAGGTTCATCTAGTTGGGAATATAAATCCAAATAGTGATACAGATAGTGACATGGGGTTCCATCCCAACTGTGTGTGTTTTTTTTTATCATCTGGGTACGGAATTGGGTGCCTGTGGGCTTGTAAATTGAGATAGGAGCTTAGACTTAAAAGCTTAACAGGACAAGACGAGAGGAAGCTGGGGTGATCTTTATTTATTTATTGCTGCACAGCTTTGGCTTTGCTCCTGTGCCTTTGGCTGTGATTTCATCCGCCTTTCTCTGTCTAACTTGTATATTTTATGCTCTTCTCCGCAGGATCTCTTACTGCACTGCTGATAAGATGCACGATAAGGTGTTTGCCTACATCGCTCAGAGCCAACGCAATGAGACGCTCGAGTGCCATGCCTTCCTCTGCACCAAAAAGAAAGTGGTGAGTTTTGTGGATTTTTTTTCTTCTCGTCTTCTCGGCTGACGTGGATGCATAGTTGGTTGTCCCTAGAGGGATGCAGTATGGACACTCCCTGCCTTTCCTTCCCTCTGCTAATTTTGCTGTAACCTCGAGCACACTTGCTTTCAGAGAAGGCAGACAGGCGAATGATTGAGACAGAGATGGGCAGAGATATAAGCAGACAGACAGAAAGATGGACAGAGATTGATGAACGGAGACAGACGGACAGAGAATTACAGAGACAGATGGACAGAGAGAGTCAGTTCAATTCAATTCAATTTTATTTGCATAGCGCTTTTAACAATGCAAATTGCCCCAATTCTCCTTCGAGTGCAGCTGCACAACTCAAATCCCTTGTGAAATAAACAGATAATGTATGGAAATGTATTAACAGTCTCCCTCTCTTTCTTCCTCTTTCTCTACCTTTTTGATTGCTGCTGTCTCTCTCTCTCTCTCTCTCTCTCTCTCTCTGTCTCACTCTCAGGCACAGGCAGTGACTTTAACAGTAGCACAGGCCTTTAAAGTGGCCTTTGAGTTTTGGCAGAACGCCAAGGAAGGTACGATCTCCGTTATTTCCTTCAGTGACAGCTGCATGATGGACAGCTCGTGTTCTTTGTGTTCTTACTTTCTGATTTTTATCTTATCATTGCTTTGCCTTTAAATGAATGTTCTCATATCTAAATATTGGATAAGACATTTCACCAGCTCCTCAGATGTGTGTGAACAGTCGTGTATGTTTTCTGGTTATAACTCCACCCACATATCCTGTATTTTCAGAATTTAATGAACTGAAAAACAATGGGAATCTGGCTCTAAGCCCATTCTGTACATGTGTGTGGTTACGTTTCACACACTCCCCAGGATTCCCCCCAGTCAGCAGAGCTCTGTTATTAGTGTGTTGTAGTGTGTTGCACACACGTGAGCAATTTCACACCATTAATCGCACAGGCCACGCCTCCTTCACTGAGACCGATTGGCACAGAGGCCACGCCTCCTTCAATGAGACCGACAGGCACACAGGCCACGCCTCCTTCACTGAGACCGACAGGCACACAGGCCACGCCTCCTTCACTGAGAC
>CM040977.1:29756116-29776040 GCA_022985145.1 Pangasius djambal
ATATATGTTATTGATTATTTAAATGTGAAATGTTAATGGTACTCTCTTACTTTGCTTTACCCATCTCTTAGAAAAAGAGAAGCGAGTGAAGTCGGACTTGGTCGGACCCAGCAACTCTCAGTCACAGAATTCAGAAAGTGTAGAAGAAGGAGGTGAGAGTTTCTCTTTCTTTCCCTTCTTGTTCTCTCTCTCTCTCTCTGTCTCTGTCTCTCTCTCTCTCTCTCTCTCTGTCTCCATCTGTCTATTAATCCATGCATTCTGCTTCAGGCTGCGTCCCGTCTTTTCATGCTTTGAAACAGGTTTTGGGTGTGAGCATGTTCATGCCGTGTGCCAAAATACTGATGCTGCTAATATCATTCCAGGAAATGCTGTTCCAATCAGACGATTTTATCATTTAAAGTAACAAGATCATTCAGCATGACAAGGCTGCCAACACACAGGCATATACACACAGACACACACACACACACACACAGATGTGAGATGGTGTAAGGAAATATCCAAAAACTCCACATAAATATTCTTTTGAGAGGTTTTTGTGACAATTTGTGAGCAGCCTACTTTACAATTCTAACTTAAAAGACATATAACGTGGCACGCAGTTATAGAAAAATCATCAACAACAGTGTGATGTGGCACGTCACGAAGTTACCACCCCGAAGTTGATCATTTTCCTAATATCATGAAGTGTTTTATTCCTCCCAGTCCACAGCAACTTGTTATGACATTTTTTTTTTTTTTTTAAGAAAGAATGATATCTCTCATTTGGTTATCCATTTATAGTTACATTAAACACTCTGGAACTTTTTTAAAACAAGTCAGTGCCTGTTATCATTTACGTTATAGCAGCTATAAACAGTCCTTTACTCACCAGCCTCTCTTTTCTCCTCTCTCTTGGGGGGAAAAAAAAAAGAAAAGGAACCCACAGTTTGTCACATGTGTGAGGGAGTGTGTGAGGGAGTGTGTGAGGGAGTGTGTGAGGGAGTGTGTGAGGGAGTGTGTGAGGGAGTGTGTGAGGGAGTGTGTGAGGGGCATGGTATGCTAAAAGGTATACCTTTCTGAAAGGTCATGGATATGAGACACCTTTCACACAGTCACTTTTACATGTAAGGTATAAGCTTCTTCTCTGTTATGTGAGGAGGATGACTTTGCAGTACTGTGTGTGTGTGTGTGTGTGTGTGTGTGTGTGTGTGTGTGTGTGTGTGTGTTTGGGTGAGAGATAGAGAGAGAGAGAGAATGAGAATGAGAATGAGTGTTGGGATGCCAAGTGCCCATCTGAAAGGTCATGGACATGCCACCCTTCTCTCTCTCTCTCTCTCTCTCTCTCTCTCTCTCTCTCTCTCTCTCTCTCTCTCTCTTTCTCTCTCTTTCACACACACACACGCACACACTTACACTTATTGAGTTTCACAGTGAACCATAGATAATTGCTCTGCTTGTGAAAAAGGAGACGTTAAATCTGCTGCAGAAAGACAGACGGATTTAAAATTGCAAAAGAGGCCAGTGAGGCAGTGAGGGAAAAATAAACCACTAACACAGGGAAATGTAATCATTTAGTTTGACAAGCCTCTAGTGTTGGTTTGTGCTGGTCTGAATTACGGCTGTTATATTAAATTCTACTGTGCTTTCAAGAGTTCATTCTAACGAGTAATCAGTACCTTAGAAGTCTACTCAGTCATTCGCTAAATGCCTGCTAGCTAATACGCTAATTAGCTGTAAGCGTAACAGAAAAACTAAGAGCAAAGGATTGTTACACAAACAGGATGTCTAGCTATGAGTTGCAGATAATGTAGATAACTTTAGTTTTATTTATTACACAATTATTTAAAATGCTATATCTATATTATGTGTAAACCAACATAATATATACTATATTTAACATTCTAAGTTTAGATTTTAATGAGCAGATGATGATGATGATGATGATGATGATGATGATGAAATGGTGATGAAATGTCTTACTGATGGGCGCTATAATGAATGTTGATGTTCATTTTTAAAAGGACATGTTTAATGTAGTGTGTGTGTGTGTGTGTGTGTGTGTGTGTGTGTGTGTGTAGAAGTGGCTACAGGGAATCTGTTAAACTTAGAGGAAGGTGCAGTTATACATTCAGGACCTGATGATGCGCATACAGCACAGAGCATCAGCACAGAGAACAACAACATTGTTTGGGTAAGTGCAAACACGCACACACACGCACACACACGCACACACACGCACACACACACACACGCGCACACACACACGCACACACACACGCACTCTCACACGCACTCACACACGCACTCACACACAAGTAAACAGTATTTGTGCATGGTGTGAGAAATCTCACCAGTAATTCTGGAGCACGCAATGGTAAAGAGGTTAAATAAGGTTTTAACTGAACTATTAAAAATAGTGTCACAATTAATGGCACCCCTGCGTTTAGTGCTTTGTGTAACTTTCCTTGCCAACGTAACTGTCTATCTCTCTGTTTTTTCTATCTGGGTCTGTCTGTCTGCAAATAATTGTCACATGTAGTTTGTGTGCGTGTGTGTGTATATATATATATATATATATATCTGTGTCTGTCTGACAGAGAGAGAACTAGAGAACTATAACACAAACACACACACACACACACAAAGGACAAAGAAGCATAGTATATGTGAGAGCACCATCAGCTGAGTGAAGAATAGCAGTGCTATTTACTGCAGAATCCAAACTATTGTAATTACTGCTTTAAACTGGAAAAAATTTAAACTGTTTTATGTTCGCTAGAGACAAACACACCACTGTATGAGTAAGCGCACACACACACACACACACACGCACACACACACACACAATGGGACTGATTTACTATTGTTTTATATGTACACAAAAGTAGAACAAAAAAGCAAAGAGATATAGAGAGTGCTTTGTTGTTGTTTTAAGGGCTAATCAGTGGGAGCTGTTTGTGTTTTAATATGCAGTGTGGGAGTGCCAAAACAGCAGGTGGGATCAATTAATCACGTCGAACGCGATTCAGTGAGCAAGGCTGAACTCGAGTGCTGTAATCATTCGCTCGTTCTCGGACACCAGGGAAACGTGTAAATGTGCAGGAGTGGATTGATTGTGTGAATCACAGTCGGCTGTTTCGTACCTGTAACTCAACAGTGCACATGTAGTACATCATAAGCACTTTCGTCCATCCTGTCAGACTAATTAACGATCCGCCGTGCTTCAGCACGCCTCACGTGTCATCAATAAGCAACAGTGAATTCACCATAGCTACATAAATCAGCTCGTCTTGTGAGATGTTCACTGGTGCAGTTGAGTCATGTTCAGTGTGTCTGATTCTTTATTTCCACTCACATGCTGAATGTGCATCATGTGACTCACCCAGCTTGCCTGTTCTTGCCGATCTAATCTTTAATTGCTTATAAGTGGAGGCTTCAAAAAGCCACGTAACTGAGATTGCTGTTTAGCCATTGCCGCTCTTAGTACATTTACCACAAAATAAAAATATTAAGGCAAGAGTGGATTGGATAGTTACTGGGTTCCAGGATATATAATGTAACATATTTTGGATGGATGGCATGGATCAGTCTTTTTCCCCTGTGTGCCTTTTTGTACTACATTATTAAAAGTACAGTCTGTGATTTTAGCTAAAGCTTGCTGTTTGACACGTCATGGTTTTTATCCATGTGTAGTTACATTAGCACCACACTGTTCTCCAGCCTTTCTTACATTGCAAAAAGGAAAGACTTTCCAATGTTGGAACACTTACAGCTTTACCTTTAGCTGTTACAGACCGCTGGCAATGGAGACTCCTTCCATAAATGCTAAATAAACATCTTCTTGCAGAAAACTTCACCATATCCGCACTTTTTAAAATCCATTTATGTGTCCTAGTACGTCGTTACTATAGAAACAATAATGTATTAGAACGAGCGCATTAATATAAACATATAGTTTGAATTGACTGTCAGAGCTACTGTCGTAGAAAATTAATCAACACCTTCTGACCAATCAGACTGGAGAATTCAAAAGCAAGGTGGAATAATGGACAGCAAAGTACCCTATAAAATCTATGCAAATAAATGATATACTGTTGTTTACTGCTGTATTAAATATTGTCTACAGCACATTTAAATAATTAGCTTATTTGACTCCGCTAAATATTACTGTGTTCCAAGACTTAATGAGTAAAACGTGATTATTCAGCGATTATACCTGTTGTGTTTATTCTCTATGGAAATGATGATTGTGGATTAATCATGAGGACCTCAAACTCTCCCGATTAGCTCAAATATCTAATAACTGCGAGAGTCCTCATGGTGATCTCTCTTACTTCACTGCTCTCTGCTATATTAGTTTGCTGTTTGAGTGTCTAGACAGGACTATTTATACAGATTAAATGTGTTCGTCCCAGCAGGCAGAAGTCATTATGATTAGATTAGGAGCTCGTGGTATTGCACCAGTCAGAAGTCAGATCTGGAGAAAAGGCTGCAGGTTAAAGCACCAAGACAATCAACAGTCACTCGTAGTGCAGAAGTGTCACAGTTAAATCACGTGCTGTATAATTCTCATGATTGTGTTCATCAGTTTTCTGCCTTTTCATTTCTCATGCAGGAGCTTGATGATGGTCTGGATGAAGCCTTCTCAAGGTTTGTGAAGTTTATTTTTGTGTAGAACATTACAGCCTTTTAATCAACTCCTGATATTACAGTGCAAAGGAAAAGACCAGTATTTCATGATGCTGCATTATTCAAACTCTAACCAGTTGCAGCCTTCCCCATTATGCAGCTTTAAGCCTCTGTATATGAATATGAGTTATATGAAAGGTTGCTTTCCTTGTATGTTTGTCCTTTGACCACATTCTGCACAGTCACACAGTCAAACTTGAATCTGGGTGTGCAGAGTCAGTTTTGAAAGATTCATTTCGCCCACACACATCCCCACACACACACATCCCCACACACACACACACACATCCACACACACACATCCACATCCACACACACACACACAGCTCTAAAAATAGACTGTGGGGTTGTGGTGTCACTTTTTTGTAGTGACACCACACCCTTCTCGCTGCTCGTCTTTATGGTTTCATATAGGAACCGTGCTGAACGGGGCTTGGATGCTATTCTATGGTTTAATAATATTATGACAGAGCTATTTAACAAATCATTACTGAATTTCTAACTGGATGAAGGAAGGAATTGGAGACTCAGTTTGTGGTTCAGAAGAAGATAAAAACTGTTAAACTTTCAATGTTTTTCTTCCATATGTATCTGTCCGAAAAAGAGACTGAATTACACTTAGGCTAATTCAGTTTTCACATGAGTAAAGTACCTAAATCTAATGCAAGCTTTAAGATTTCCTGACTTTGTTTTATCCAGGAACTGCAGGCCAAATTTCATTTTTCCAGAACTCACAGCTTAGAGCCCTAAAGCTCTAAACACTCTTCTGTCCGCTGTATTATTCTCCTTATTGAGTGCCTAGACTAGACAAATCCTACAAATTCAATTAGTAACACCCCAAGGTAATTAAATCAGTATGAGGAGAATCTCAGGTTCATTCCAGTTAGAGCTAATATCAGACATTTCAGCTGCTGCTGGGAAATTTCAGCTAGTTCATCCTGGCGTGTGTGTGTCTGCTAGTGTGTGTCCAACAGAAAAGACAGCTGCTGTCCTCATAGCTAACCTTAAACCATTGTGTAACCTACAACGGCTATGTATTTAATTGTAACAGGATAGTTTAAACGGTGCATAAGGCAACTATCAAATACATATTGAAAAAATTAACAGAAATAGTTTTAAAAGAACCAGAATAAAGAGGTCAGAGTTTTCTGTTCATGATCTGAAGACATCTATGACATACGCCATCTGGTTATTATATCCTGGCAGTATGTTTTCCCCCACTATTAATTAACGTTATCATAGACTATTTGACTGGAACATCTGTCAAACCTAACACTCCAAATGTCTTGTTGGTGTAAATTAGACTTCTTTTGTCTTTTTTGCAAGGTTTTGCACATTTATTCATTATATCAGAAAAAAAAAATTCGTTCCTGAGTGTTTTTAATATGCTTTAGTTTAAGTGAAACAGCCAGGTCAAACTGTCACTGAAACGTTTCTCTGTCCCAGTTCAAGGTCTGCGTCTGTCGTACGTTATTTACAAAGGGGAGCAGAGCAGGTGTAGCAGGTTCATATGGGGACAGACTCACCTTTAGACCTTTGTCTTGAGCCTACAGGTTCACTCTCGGACATTTGGCATGTTTTCCTTTTCATCGCGGACGGTTTTTGAGGGTGAATATGTAGTGTACGGACTCTGTTGCCATGGCGTTTTAGAAAGTGTGCTGAGTATTTGCTACTTATTTGGAAACTAGGAAACACTAATATGAGCTTTAAAGAGCGTGTAGTCCCTAATGCACAGCAGTTAACGCTTAGAAGGATTACTTCCACACGATATTGCAAATAATGTGAACTCAAGTTTTAAAAATGGACCGATCTTGTAGAAATCAGGATAGTTGTTCACACATTTCCCCAGAAATTGTTTAGTTGGGTTTGTAAAGCTGTAGGGGTTCGTTTCAGCTCCACTATTCATGTGTCTACAGTATTTGAAGGCTTCTTGATTAAAATCACATTTTCTCTTTATCTCTGATGATTAATGAGGACATTTTTTAATTTGATGCTCATTAAAGTGCAGTATAATTAGAGGGAAATTGGGGGCATTTAAAAGCTAAAGAGTGCTTGTTTTCTTCTGAAGTGAAGATCCATAGTGAATATATTTGAAAATCAAAGCCATGCATTACTGTGTATGTGGAAGCACGTAAGTAAGGAACAAACACTGGGGGGTGGTCAGTTACAGGAAAATAATCAGCGGCAGCATTGTGTGATGTGGCTGGATATGAAGCGGTGTCGCTCTTACCTCTCTGAGTGGATTATTTTCCTATAACAGCATGCCCAGAAGTGTTTTATTCCTTTCACATTACAGACATTTGACAATGATTTATTTTTTTTAATTAATTAAAACAACAACGTGTCATACTTCATCAGTTTGTAGTTACATTTAACATTGTGGAGCACCCACGAAACAAGTTAGTTCCTGACACTTGAGACTCCTTCCATGAATCCAAAATAAACATCTCCTTACAGAAAACCTCATGTTAACAGGTCTGTTTTTCTCTATGTTAAATAACACACTTTATAACTTTTTTTAAAAATCCGTTTATTATTAGGTTTAGATTATGTGGACGACGATTGCTATCCATAAAGAGGCTTTAGACAAAAAAGAATTGACAACAGCTGTATTAAAGTATGTGCCCCCTCTGTCTCCTGTCTTCCTCTCTGATATGTATATTTATGGTGTGATTCTATACATATCTCGCCATTGTCGTACACATTTCGCACACGTTTCAGACGTTTCGGACTCTCTGAATCAGTCTCGTAGTGAGTGAACCCACACAGCTCGTGCCCTGACCCCTCGACCTTTTCATGCACCACTGACTGGCCCATAGTAAACCTTTAATTAGTGCCAGCGTGGGGTCCATTAGAGGCTGAAAACACTCACAGGAGTCTTAAAGTCTGAGAAGCTGGTCAGCGCCATCTACAGGCTGAGGGTGGAAAACTTTTCAGTCATAAAGTGTAGCTGATGAATATTTTTTGGTCTGTAGACTGTACTCACACTGACTTTTTTTTGTTTGTTTTTTTTGTGATGATGTGTTTCTCTTCAGCCGCAGTTTGGATAGTTTTGAGTCATGTTCAGGTAAAGAAGTGCTTCATTAAGTGTATAGTGTCATTACTAGACCTGTAGCGTCCTCCACTGTCCGTTTTACTCCATTTCCATTCACATTCACCACCATTAAACCTAGTTTATGTGTAGAATTCTCTCACCTTGACTCATAACTTCCTGCTCAGAACCCTGTTCAGATGCAAAAAAAAAAAAAAGATCTTTAAATGATGCAAATTTTTTTAAGTAGTACCATCTATTTAGAAATGTCAGGGTTCTTTGCCTGTTGTAGATATAGTATTTATTTATGTCTGTAATTTTCATTAATTCATTTTGGTGTCTAATAGTAGAAAGTCAAGTTGAGTTAACATGTGATCTTAAAGATGCTTTATCACTCATCCAAGAGCCTTTGTCAGGTGGAATGAGTTAAAGAAGCCTCTTATCACCTACTCAGTTTCAACCTAGAATCTTGACCGTGAATTTACACTTCATGATCTTGTGTAAATTGACATGTTTCATAAGCGTCGTTAATGTGAATTACACATGTGAGTAACACAGAGTAAAGCATTTCTGAAGGCCCTGGGATGAATGAGAACTCATAATTCCGCACAAACCCAGTCTGACTTACCACGTATAGATATTCAGTCTTGTATGTACATACACGTGAGTGCATTTCCCCCCCATGTTTTCCATTCTCACCCATTTATGGGATAATGGCATGGTTACTGTAACCGTATTCTTACAGAATGTGAATTGCCATCTGATTGTGTCACTGTTTCCAGATTAAATAAGATCCAACAATTTAAAATGTGCCAAAAAGTGAAAGTCTGATCAAAATAACTCTAAAGGTTGGTATGGTGGAGCATCTTCTCTCAACTGGAAGAACAGATCAGATTTCATGATTTGAGTGACACATTATGTCATTAGACAATTTACAAACCTCTGCTTGTCACGAAGGCAGTGTTTTGTAAATTGTCTAATGGCACGAGTGTCACTTGTCACTAAATCTTACCTGATCTTCCAGTTGAAAGAAGATGCTCCAGCATACTGGCCTTTTGAGGTATTTTTAGTCATTGACTATTGGCTATTTTTGCAATTCAGTATTGTCTTTTTAATAGCTGCTCTTAAAAATGTGGATTAATTAACAGTTCCTGCATTCAACAATTTGAATTGTAAAATGCATTTTGGCAGCTCTGTGGGTTTCTTTGAACAATGAAATCACAAAACTCTGAATGACCTCAGTGCTCCAGGAGTGGAACTGTTAACCCCTGACGTCGAGTGTGCACCTGACACACTGGCACAATAAAACATTTTTTTTGTGATCTGCAGACTCGCTGAGTGTCGCGTTAACCCCCAGGTCCTGGACACTGGGCTAAACTCTCAGGACTACAACGCTGACGAGTGCCTGTCACCCTGCAATTGGGACAAAGCCGACAGCGAGGCCCCCGACGGTGAGGATGCGTTTGGCTTCTGAGAGCGCGAGAGAGGATGCGGCATGGGAAGGCTGAAAAAGGGAAAGAGGATGATCGCGTCGCTGATGGATGGAGGGGACTGATTGAAAACTAAACAGATGCTGCATTGTCATCAGAATACAAGAACTGCACAGACCAAAGCAATAACTGTTTTTGTGTGTTTTTGTTTTTTATTGTGAGTGATATTTGGCTTTAATCTGCTTTTGTATTATGATGCTTTCTGTTACAGTCAGTTTTGTATTTTTAATTTCTCTCTTTTTTTTTTTTTTTTTTTTGTGTAAGCTGTATGAAATGCATGTATGATAATTGCATAAATGAGAACTGCGTGTAATTCGGTTATATATAATTTTTTGGAGCAGTTTAGGTCAGCTTTGCGAATTTGGCTATGCAGTATAACACTGTAATGTTCTAGAGACATTAACTCCACTTGGGTTGTTACTTAACAGGTAAGGTGTCTGTGTGCTGAGGGTAGAGTGTGGTGTGTATGACCCAGTTTGGTAAACTGGTGATCTGTTTGAGGGAGGGAATACTTTAAAGAAATGTATGTTCACACTGCTTATATGACAGGGTTTTTTTTTTTTTGTTGTTTTTTTTTTCCTCTTCAGCTTGGTGGTTTTCACAGCTCTAGCCAAGCTTCAGCATCTCGGACAACCAAAAATATACGGCGAGAGTTTATACTGAAGACAATCTTTTCTTATATTTTATATTGGAATTGTATTTTTGTACTCCCTGCCAAGAATCTTTTCAAAGCACATAGTTTAATTTCAGGGAAATAATTTTCATGACTAAAGATTTATGGTTTATTCATGTGTGTTTTGCCCAAATTAAACAGTGAGGTCATGTTCATCATCAGATCATTACATAAGGAATGTATACTTGCTGTGCATAACTTTCCTATTATTTAGTAATATTTCACTTGCTTGGTTTTACATGCTTCTGCCCCATTGGATTTTGGGCAGTTTTTCTTTCTTTTTTTTTTTTTTTAAAATCCAGCTCACCTCTCAGTGTTAAGCATTGCATTGTTTAGCTTTACCTTTTCAGTGCTCAGATTTTTTTTGACTGCATCACATAACACATTTTTGTATTAAAGACCATAACCTACCAGTGAGTGTGTGGAAAATAGTGGAATAATTTTATGAAGCAGAATGACCAAAATGTTTTAGGGCCTAGTAGACTGAAAATTCACACCAGTTGAAATGATTGTGCTTTTTATTAAAAAAAATTTTTAAATCCAAAAATGACTAGAAATATTAAAATATTTTCACCCCAGTAATAAATGTTAAACATTAACGTAGTAAAATCAGTGTACCAGTGTTGAAATGTTTAGAGTTTATCAAGAAGCCCAAAAGGTAGCATTGTACCCTGGTTCAGTCCTCAGCTCAGGTTCTGTCGGTGCGGACATGTGTCACGTGTTCTCCCCGCATCTGCGTGCATTTCCTTTGGATTCTCTGGCTTCCTCCCACCTCACAAAACCATGCAGCTTCACTGTAGGCTTAACCGTTTTGGACACCTGACCATCACACCTATATGTGGGCCTACACACCTATATTCCCCAAACTGGTGCCAAAAAGTTGGAAGAACACAACTGTATAGAATGTCTTTGGATGTTGTAGCATTACATTTTCTCTTCACTGGAACTAAGGGACCCAAACATGTTCCGGCATGACAATGCCCCTGAGCTCCACGAACACGTGTTGGTGTAGAAGAACTCTGGTGTCCTGCACAGAGTTCTGACCTCAACACCAGTGAGCATGAATTGGAACGCTGACTGCACCCCAGGCCTCCTCGCCTGACATCAGTGTCTGATCTCACTAAAGCTCCAGGATCTAGTGGAAATCTTTCCCAGAAGATTAGAAGTTATAATAAAAACAAAGATGGGACAATATCTGGAATTGGTTGTTGAAAAAGCACATATAGATGTGAAGGTCAGGTGTCCACTAACTTTCATATAGAGGGTATATAGTGCCATATAGTGTGTGTAGGTGGATTAGTGACTCTAAATTGATCCTTAAGTGTGAATGTGTGTGTGTGTGTGTGTGTGTGTGTATGGTGACCTGTGTACCATCTAATGTATTCTAATTTTGTGCCCCATGTTCCTGGGATAGTCTCCGGAGCTACTGCCACCCTGACCAGAATAAAGCACATAAGATGAATGAATGAATGAATGAATGAAAGAAAGAATCTCAAAATGTTCGCACAACATATGAGAAACCCCCAACCAAATAGGTGCACTAAATGGCACTGTGAATTACGGACAGCACGCGCTACACAAATCAGCCAATCACAGAGCACGCTGTGCGCCAAACGCTATAAATGGGAGCGAGTCGCTCCGCAGCGCGCGCGCCAGATTTTCAAATCAGTTTGTCGTAGTTTCTGTTGCAACGCCGGAAAATGCGCTTAGCTCGCTAGTGTCTTTACTCAAGGTGGGTCTTGAGGTAGGCAAGTTGTACTGCACACCTACTCAGCCTCAGTCTAAATAAACTTTCGTAAACATTTATTATGTTAACTTTTTACCTTTTTAAGGTAAAACTAGTTTGCTAGCTACGTGTAGGCTAGCAGAGAAACCTGGCACAGGTTAGCTAGCACGGACGCCGGATTCGTAACTATTTTTTGGCAGTTATTTATTTATCTAACGAACACACATGTCCATATACATATAATATAAAAGCTGAACATGAAATAATTGCTGTCTGCTTAATTTTATCTTATGTAGGTAGTTAAGAAGTCGGCTGTGTACATTTGTTCAACGTTTTGGTCATAAAAGCGATCACAGAAGAGTAGATTATGTTAGCTGTTAGCTGTAGTATAAACAACACATTTTTAAACTAATAAATATTAGGATCTTTGCTTAAACGTGTACAATAATTTTCTGGCTATTTTTGGAGCCATAGAGCCTTTTATTCCTGAAGTTTGCAAAGACAGAATTTTATTAGGCTTATTATTTATCGGCCACATGTTTTTGGATTAAACCCATTCAGTTTGTCAAATCAAATAACAAATATAGTAGCTCTAACAACTTAATGACACACTTGTATTCAAAAGGCAGAATTAAGCAAAGGAAATTTAGATTATCGGTGCCTTTTCGCTGCCTGAAATGTAACGATCACCTTTCATTTCTCCTTTCGAGGTGCCACCACTCCGGCCTAAAATTATCGCCGTATAGTTTCCCTGTCTAAATCATGATGGCAGACAGAAAGCAACCCATCAAGACCGCTTCCCGTAAACACGGCTCAGATAAGACGAGACATTTTCCACACTTGAAGCCCCTCTCCGCTTACTCTCGCATGGTCTTTTACAAAGCCACCAATTCCTGTTCGGTCAGTCCGTCCTGGAGTCCTAACCCTAACCCTAACCTTGACTTAAGTAACAGCAGGACAGCTGTTGGACGTAAGAGGCGCTTGGACGATTCATGCCTTGATGAGACGTACGATACGCCGCCGAAAAAACCCTGTTTTGCCAAACACCCTTCTCCAGCTTCAGCCTATGTTTTAGATTCCTTCGATGCTTTCCGACAAGTGAAGCTCGTCTCCCCACAATCCTCCTCTGTAATACTAGAGGAGATTAAAAGGGTAGAACAACCTCTGTCTCATCAAAAACCATTAGGCCAGGGCTGGATTGAAGGTAATGATAAGCCTGATGGTCAGAGCAGTGTGTCAGTTACTGATGTTCACTCAAGCAGCCCAGTGATCGTACGCAGTGAAGACAGTGCGGACGTTATTGCTTTTGATTATGACGTGGATGAGATCATGTGTCTGAGCCCAATTGACAGTGCTGATGTCAGCGCCGATGGCCTGGAGGATTTCATTCAGAGTCCTCAGATTTATTATGAGGAGCAGCTTCCGGCCGAGGAGGGCCACAGCTGGCGGTGTAGCTCAAGGCAAAAACAAGGGAAATGGGAGTGCTTGCTTGACAAAGACGCACAAGCTGGAAGTGATGAGGGTTATGTTACAAAATCATATTACTCAGCTGACCCAGGCGAGTCCAAGGTCACAGCTGAAAGCGAGATCACCAAAAGCGATGAGATGTATTTTATAAAATCGTATAAAATTACTATCCCAAATTTGTCAAATGACAAAACACCGCCTGTGTCCACTCCAATCATGTCCACCCCGTCGGACAAATTTAGGGAGCTTGTTAAGCGAGCTCCAATTTTAAGTCCTAAACTAGACCTGGAGAAAGAGAGCTGGTCCTCACCTACAGTAATTCGCGAGTCTGTAAAAGCCTCCTCTGCCACTTCCCTAAGTGCGAATGCGAATTTGGACTCTGCTAATACAGAAGCATTTCTCACAATTCCCTTCCTGAATGTCAGTAAGAGTAAAGAGGGTAACATAGTGCATGAAGGCACGTCGATCCGGAAGTCGTTAGTGTGCCAGGTGAAAGAGAACGAGGATGTGCTGTTGGTCAGTCAGCAGCAGTCAGACTCCGAGATTCAAGTGACGTTCAGGGAGGAAACGGATGCCGCAGACAGCTTCAAGAACACGCTGCCTCTTCAGGTCCAGGTTTGACACACAAGTTTTTCAACATGCAACGTTCAACATGTTTTGTTAGTGTTTTTGACACCAATGATCATATGCTTCAGATAAACTTCTCAATACATCAATAGCCATATATCCTGCTTAGGTGATTTTGCCCAACACGCAGCAACCAGAAGCGGTCAAAGCAACAGCACGAAAACAGCCAGAGAAGAAAGCATCATCTGAGGGCCAAAGAAATGTCTTCAAAGACGCCCCAAGGTACTCTATGTGGATAAGCTCCTAGCAGATCTTTAAATTCCTTTATTTTAAACATGTATGTTCATTATACATAATTAAAAATGTTTAGAGATTGATATGTATTGATCGAGCTCCATATGTATACATGTTTTGTTTGGCATCTGTAACTTTTGCGTGACATTTTCTAAACCTGTTTGTGGTTCGATATTCAAGTAAATAGTTGTATTTACTTGAAGTAATTATGTACTAAATACCTGAGAGTCAGAAGATTTTTCTAACCAGTAGGGGGAGTGCTGCTGCCGTTTGTAATGAGAACTTGAGCACAACACTAAACTAATCATTTATTGGCCGTTTATTCTTTCCCACTTTGTCTTCATGTAGGTTGATTTTTCAAAAGCTTTTTAAATGCAGCTCTACCTTTTTCACCTCCATGTGAGCAATGATATTAGGATGTGATACACTATATGGGCAAAAGTATGTGGACACCTGTTACACCATTACACCCATATGTGGTTCTTTCGCAAACTGTTGCCACAGAGTTGGAAGCCAACAATTGTACAGAATGTCTTTGAACGCTGCAGCATTACAGTTTCCCTTCCCTGGAACTAAGAGGCCCAGCCTGTTCCAGCATGATGATGCCCCTGTGCACAAAGCGAGCTCCGTAAAGACATGGTTTGCCAAGGTTGGTGTGGAAGAACTGGAGTGGCCTGCACAGAGCCCTGACCTCAACCCCTCTGAACCCCTTTAGGATGAACTGGTATGCTAACTGTGCCCCAGCAGAGTGGAGGTTATTATAACAGAAAAGGGGGGAACAGAAAAAGATCTAGAGTATGATGTTCAAAAAGCACATATGGGTGTGATGGTCAGATGTCCATAAACGTTTGGCTATACTGTATAGTGTATTTTTGACACATGGCCCCAGTTCTAGGGTCTGCTAACCTGCCTGCAAATTTAGTAGAAGTCGGCCTCTGAGAAATGTGGGGAGCTTTTTCTGTCCGTTTAACCTTAGCCATTAGTTTTTCTAGTAGTTAACCATTAGTTTTTTTTTTTGTTTTGTTTTGTTTTTTTTGCAGAAGGATGTAGATTACAGTATTGCACAACCACCTACGTAATGACTAATAACTCTTAGAAATTACTTTGTTTATTGCATGCAGAAGGGTGGGGGGAGGTGGGGGCGGCCATGATCAGTTGCTAGAAATCAAATAAAATATTATATCTGGGTTTGTGCTTGGCTGTGATTGAATGCCAAGTACGTCAACCTGTATTGATGGCTGAACCATTTTGTGTGGTTTGCAGACCAGTGGTATTGTACAGAGAGGAGGACTGGGAGAAAGAGAAGAAGGTGTATGTGGACTCGGTGATTAGACACATGACTGATAATGTGGAAGATGGTAAGATTTTAGAAGACTTGTTTCACTGCTTAAAATATAAACTTCACCATTAGGCTTATTGTTGTAACATGACTCATGGTAGAGCAATCAGAGATAAGGAACAGTTGTGATCGTATATTGTTTTATTAGTGATTAGGAATTCTTGTGTAGATAATCCCTTGCTGACGTGTCTTTGCTTCTGATCGCATTACAGGTGTAATGAATGAGCTTTTGCAACTCATGAGCACCATAGCCAATCAGGGGAGAAGGCATGATGGGAGAACGTGGCATCACCCGTCCGATCTCACCCGCAGGTACGCTCGTGGCAAAAAGCAGATTGACTGGTGTGTGGGAGGTAACAAAAACAATGGTGCCACAGTGTCCAGACAGTTAATAATTATATAAATATAAAAAAAGATTTCATAATTGTTCATAATAAAATCCATGTTTAATGTCGAGTGATTTTTTTTTAAATCATCTGCTGAGCCTATTCAGTAGCCAAATTTATGGAAATTCTTTTTTTTTTTTTCCCCCCCCCACACTGTGGCATTATGCAGTAGTTGCATCTATATAATGTATGTGACTTCTTTATTCCTAAAGAAACTACCGGTTGCGTAACAGCAGCCGTTTACTCTCGCTGGATGAATGGCAGAACCAGAGCTATCGTAACTATCGCCGCTTTGCTAAAGTGCCTCAGATGTTCAAGCGAAGCCGAGTGCTTTAATACTTGTCAGCAAAGCAAACGTCGCACCCTCCTCGCCCCAAAATCTCTGGTTTTCCCTCTGTTTTAATGATGCTGAACTCAAGCCTCTTTGCATATCCAACATCTCAGTTGGACCCAATGGGCACCTGATGTGGTCTCTTGCACTTTTCCTTGACACTTCTTTTGTTTGTGTGTTTGAAACGTAAGATGCTGTGGCTTTTTTTTTTTGTTTTGTTTTTTTTGTATGGTGTGTGTACGCGCGTGTGTATGTGTGTGTTAGATTTTAGATGTTTGTGGTTTGACACTGGTGTAACAGCGGTAGACACATTACAAATGTAATGTCGCAGCACTGTCATAAGAAATGGAGTGATTGCAGAATCATTGATTTCTCTGCCTTTCTGCAAGAATTTGGGTTGTAAATTCCTTTTAACTATGTACAAAATTGTGAATTTTATCGGAGGTGACTATTCTATCCCTCTTTCTTTTCTAAATTAAGTCCCTCTACAACAACCACTTCTAGATTTTTGTCACTTTATTCCCAAACAGTCGAATACGAACCTGCACTCTTATACTTGTGTGTGCCTTTAAACTTGTTGGATCTGTCCCCTGTTGTATTTTTGTGGGTGTTCAGGTTCCTAAATACTTCTGTGTTCAATTTGCAGGTTTGTGGCTGTGTGTTGTCACTGTTTTAGGCACTTTTTGTACCATTTGTTTGATTTCAAATGAAAATTAAATTATAGAAAATCTGTGCATGAGCCTATCTCACATAGTGACATGTACATAGCTAAATTATAACACATGGGAGTTCATTTCTTATACTATGGTTCTTATTCTGTGCATTTCTCAGTAAATGCTTTATCCTGATAGAACCAACTATGTACAGTAGCAAATAAATAAGTCTCATGCACACTTCTAGTGTGGAACCACGAGTCGGTGACATTGGGGTTATAAGTTGGTCACCGTTAAAATAAGACGCAAACAACCGATTGAAAAGAAAGTAGCAAAAATTAATTTTGTAACAGCGAATCAGAGTTAAAAAGCACTTAGTGAAAGGGACTGCTAATTCTTGCATTATTTTTCAACTAATGGTTCCTTTGCTTGGTGAAATGAGTACTTTAGGTTCGTTTCCTGTTTGTTTTGGCACACAATTTAGTAAACTTTATGTACTATTAAAGAATGAAGGGTTTATTATTGCCCAGGGAAGTTTATATTCAAATGAGTGTACTTTTATTTACAAGTTGCTTTGTTGGATATTCCTTAAATCATATCTATAATTGTAGCCAGCCTCGAAAATTGAGGCTTTTACTGAGAAAGTAGCCTTAATATACACCATATGGCCAGAAGTATGTGGACACCTGACCATCACACCTATTTGTTTCTTCCCCAAATTGTTGCCACGAAGTCGGAAGCACACGACTGTAAATAATGTGTGCTGTAGCATTACAGTTTCCCTTCACTGGAACCAAGGGGCCCAAACATGTTCCAGCATGACACCTGTGCACAAAGCGAGCTCCATGAAGACATTTGTCAAGGTTGATGTAGAAGAAGTTGAGTTGAACTTGAACATCGACTGCACCCCAGGCCTCCTCGGCCAATATCAGTGCCTGACCTCACTAATGCTCTTGTGCTGAATGAGCCCAGATCCCCACAGCCACGCTCCAAAATCTAGAGGAAACCCTTCCCAGAAGAGTGGAGATTATTATAACAGCAAAGTAATGGGATCTTCAAAAAGCACATATGAGTGTGATGGTCAGGTGTTCACAAACATTTGGCCATATAGTGTATCAGTAATAATCGTGTTTATCTAGAAAAAATAATGTTTTACAAAACCATTATAACCAGTTACAATATACAAAACAAATGTTTCTTTACAGCTGTAATATACAACAGAACAGATTTTAAAAATCTTAAAATACAGACATCAAAAAGAAAATGTGAATGTACATGTAATTGTGGTCCTCTATACATTTAATAACTTCATTGGTCATCTGTGACTCATATCTTGCTCAATGATGTTTGCCTTCATAATTAATCACTGACTGACAAGTCAAGCAGAATGATAGTAATTTGAAAGAATAAATGATTTTCCGGCAAAGTGAATTCCATGTAGTCCAGGAGCGTTTCGAACATTGAATGTGGCATTTTAGCCTAGTAACTCAGTTTAGGATGCATTGGGCCAAAAGCATCAAGATTTTAAACCACAGTATTTAAAAAAAAAAAAAAAAAAAAAAAAAAGCTCCCAACTTTCAGTATTATCTCTTGTGCATATTTCTTGAAATAACTTTTCCCCCCCCCCTAATCAAGGACTCCCTCTGACCGAAAATAAAGCTTTAGGCTTTTGCTACAAGTCAAATAGAAGTGTTCACTGATTCTTTTCCTCACGGGGCTATTAAAACTTGGTGTCTGTGTAGGAATGTGTTGATGGGCTTAGTGTTGGTATTTTAACGCCGCTTGTTTCATGCGTGTTTATGGGGAATTCTTTGTGGTGAGGGAGCTGGTTTGCTTTACACAATGGGATTCTAGCAACATCATGAGGGCAACAGGAGACTTTCAGGCAGGAGGGGGATGAACACGGAGTGCTACAGTAGCTCTTCTCCAGGCTTCCGTCGCCGAATTCCAGCTGAACGGTCGCGCTGTGGATGCCGACGTGATGGAGGATGTCCCTGATCTGCCGATGGAGCATTTTGATTCCGCTGAGAGAACTGTGGAGCTCGGTGGAGACTCGCACATGCAGCGAGGCCACGTATCGACCCTTCGTCAGCTCCCACAGGTGGGTGTCGTGGACACTTAGGACCCCGGGAAGGCTGCACACGTCTTGCACTGTGGGGGTGGTAACGAAGAAACTTGAGCATGATGTAAAAAAAAAAAAAGTTTTACTTTCCACATAAGCAAGAACAAAGAATGTGTTTTATACCTACAGAGATAATAGTCTGTAGTCAAATTATTAATTAAATATTATAACTTAAGTGGGCTAAAATTTTTGGGATGACGGGAGCAGTAAGGTTGACTCATTCCTTCCTTAGAATTAAACGTGAGCTCTCATTTTGCAATGGTTTGTACATGCAGATTTGAAAAGAAAATTAATTTTCAGTGCAAAATGTGGAATTTAAAAAAAGGTCTGCTTAGGTTTGTGTGTATATTTATGCACAGCATTGACCATGTGTATGCAAAGCACCCAAGTGGAAAATAAAGCTGCCAGTGACGTGTAATATGCTCAAGAAAGCTTACGGTACATGAACTGATGATTATTTGAACTGCCTGTGGAATCCATTGCTGCTCAAATGGAGTCGGAGTGTTATTGTTGGGTGTGTCATGGAAGTATGGGATTTGGAGAAATTGTGGTTGTAGGGAGTAGGCGTGGGCAATGCGATAAAAATATCATGATATTTGAAGATATTTCTATGATGCACAATATACATCACAATACATAGGTTTCCTAACAAACTGTCAGCAAAACAGTAGCTTTGCATTTAAAAATAAACCAGTAAAAGTGAGTGATGATTATTTTTGTATACCTGAAATAAATCTAACACTGGAAAGTAGCATTTTTTTTTTATAAACATTATTATAAGCCAGTTATTATATACCAGTTTAACGATTCATATAGTAAAAAAACTTGAACAGATCTGCTTCTAGAGTTTATAATTATTTTAAGAAAGTGTAATTGTTTTTAAAGAAAGGTGTATCTCAATATAAAAAGTATATCATCTTACCCAGCCCTATCAGGAAACGGAGTGATTTCTTATAGCTGTAAACTGTACTAATTAATACATTTTTGCCATCAGTCGTGAGTCACTTGAGACCAAAGTTGTAGAGGGAAAATAAAGCACACAAATGCAATACCCATGCAAGTTCAACTGCTTTCAACATCAGGCTGTTGGCTACAAGCACATTTTAGAGAGATATTGAGGATAAAGTGGGTATTTCCCACCATCATGGAGTAGGATGGGGGGGGGGGGGGGGGG